>MU223993.1:107009-127503 GCA_018584345.1 Thuja plicata | reverse complement strand
TAAGTTTTAAGGGTTGATTTAATGATTAATTTTTGAGGCCATTGATTCACCCCCCCCCCCCTTAGTTATTACTAACAGTTTCCTACAAGGTCATAGTGACATTTAGATCATGTTAGTACCCTAGGTTTCACATTGGACTTCTTTTGTAAGACCTGGTTCCAAGATCGACACTTTATAAGCCCTTGGTCAACTATTGGTCAATGAATGTCCAAAACCTAGATTATAGGATATTTTCATGTTTTGATCCATTAGGGATCACAAAATAAAGGTTTGGACCAATTTTGGTCACCTGATATGCAAAATTGCAAAATTGCTCAAAAGTTGTCAAGCAACTTTTGAGCAACATTGACAACTTTTGTCAAAACTTGTAAAACTTATTCCCAAATAGATAGTTAGTTTAAAAATGAAATGTAACCATTTTTAATTCCTACATAAGACCTTATAGGTGGGTGGTAGGATGATGATGTAATTTTGGCATTGAAATTAATAAAGATCAACCATTTCTCTGCAAATACGTGTAACAGTTAGTTGGTACAGACATGTACGAAAGAAATTGAATGATAATCTAACACAAAAAGTTGGCCCTATGTATTACCTTCCTTTTTCACTTGGTCTCATTTATTGACTGTCTATACATTTCAAGTTATTCAATTTTCATTCTCGCTGCCTAGTTTGTAGGCCCTAAATTAGGGTTTCACTAAGAATTTTTTATATTTCTTGTTTCCACAATGGGAATCTAACGACCCTTGGTGAAAATAATGTTTTGATTATGTTCTTTGATAATATGCAGGTTGGTTTTGTCAAAGTGCAGGGAGATGGGCTTTCCATGATGCCCTAGGTGTACATGTCCATGTGTGCACTAATCACTGAATTAGGACATTCTACATAACTTATGTTTGGGAATTCATCAAGACCTCAAAATAGGTGTATAAGACCCTTATACATGCCCTCACATGATTTAAGTATTTTTTTGGTAATTAGATGCAAGGAAATAGCACTTGTAGTGTAAGTGTAGACCTAATTAGGCCTAATTACATTATCACTTTTGTGTGTTAACCTATTTTCCCTTCATCTTCATGTTTTGGTGCTTAATTCTAATACCTTAGGCCATAAAGGGTGTCTGAATCCCTAATTTATTCAAGGGTTTATGTGGAATTATTTTTTGTAAGATCAAAAATCCTTTGAAAAAAGGCTACAAGCCAATAGGAGGGTTTCCAAAGAAACTATGTTCAAAAGGTTGCATATGTTGAATGGGATCATGGAATCCTTTTATTAGGGACCTAAATAGGCCACATCCATGAGTGTAGGTCACCCTTGGTCCTTAGGGTCAATTTATGGGGTATTGTTGATAATTTGGGATAAGTGCTTGAGAGACAATAATTTGGAATTGGTGCTCTATACTTGGTGGAACCTAGTGAGTAGGTTTCCCTATGGGTAGTAGGTTTTGATAAGCTAGATCCAATTCCTTTTTGCACTTGTGATAAGTGTAGAGCAATTTTTCCTCTTAGAGTTTGGTATTGAAGGATACATTGTCCTTTTGAGTCCTTTTAAGGCTTCTGGCTATCCACTCTACATCAATTGGTATCAGATCTATGTCTACTCCTGAGGATGAAGAGATCCCTTCAAGGGTTAAAAACATAGAACTAGAAAAGATGGTGAGACAATAGAGGGAAGAAAATAAAGCCTTGACTAGGAGGCTTCAAGAATTGGAGAACAAGGTAGAGAGGGTAAAAGAAGACACTTCTGGTTGTGAAGAAGGGAGTGAAGAGGAAGATGACACCCCTGATCAGGATGTGAACATTCTTTCAGACTAGAGACCCCTCCTAGATGCCTTAAAATCTATGGGAAGAAGAACCATGGAGGAGAATTTGGATTTACCAACTTTCAATGGGAAGATGAACGCAAATTTGACCTTGATCTGGATTGAGTCCTTGACAAGCTTCTTTGAATGTGAGGACATCCCTGAGAAGAAGAGAATGAAGATGGAAAGATCCAAGTTGAAGGGATCAGCCCTAACTTGGTGGAACTTCATCCAAACAGAGAGGGTGAAGACTGGGAGAAGTGTGATTACTTCATGGAACAAGATGATAGCATTGATCAAAGAGACATATGTGCCTAAAGATTATGGGGTGCAAATCCATAGAAGGAAGAAAAACTTAAATAAAAAAGACATGGATGTAGACTCATACACCAAGGAGTTCTTAAAACTATGCATGAAGACAAATGCAGCCGAGGATGAGGAAGAAAAGCTAGCAAGGTATATGAATGGTCTTAAGGTATCCATTCAAGAAGAACTTAGCCTACACTTCCCTACATCAGTAAATAAATGTTACCAAATGGAACTCAAGATAGAGGAGAAGTGGAAAAGAAAACAAGATTTTGGCAAGGGAAAGAGCAATTATGGTGGAAATAATTTTAGAGGAAGAGGTACTTCTTGGAATAGAGGACAATACAGTGCCTATAGTAGAAAGACCCCTAACCAAAGCCAAGGAGATAGGGAACAAGGTGATTCAAATTTTAGAGGAAACTACAGATCAAGAAGACCCTTAAATAGAGGGTGAAAAAATACAGGAAGAGGTAATGGACCTCTACGGTGTTACTACTGCAATCAACTAGGGCACCATGCAGGGAGATGCCCTGAGGAAAGGAACAACAAAAATAAGGGGGAGAGAAGGAAATAACTCATCTAAGAAGACAAACAATAAGATAATGCCAATCCAAGGGACCTAGAACTAGAGGAAGGATCATGTTTGATGATGAGGCAAGTCTTCCTTCAAGTACCACAGAATCAAGAACCACCCCAAAGGAAGAACATCTTCAAGAAAAAGATCAAATACAATGGAAAGGTATGTAATCTACTGATAGATTCTAGCTTAACTAAAAATTTAGTATCTCTTGAAATGGTTCAAAAATTAAATCTTCCTAAGAAGCCACACCCCTTTCCTTACTATGTATCTTGGCTGACCAAAGGTCAACAAACTTTAGTAACTGAACAAGCATGGGTAGAATTTTCTATTGCAAACTTCAAAGATAAAGTACTTTGTGATGTTGTGGAAATGGATGCTTCCCACATCCTTCTAGGTAGGCCTTGGCAATATTATGTGGATGCCACACATCATTTTAGGAATAACACCTACTCCATCACCAAAAATGGGGAAACTTTCACCATGAAGCCCTTGCCTGATCCTAAAACAGAGAAAGAACCTACTGTCATCACCTTGGGTGAAAAGGAAATGTTGTAAGTGTTAAAATAACTTGAGACTGAAGCCTTTTTCCTAATCTCTAAGCCCAAGGATAACATGAGAGCTGGTGATAAAGACCCCATACCAAATGAAATCATAGAACTATTAAACAAATACAGTGATGTCACTGCTAGTGACTTGCCCACAACCCTCCCTCCCTTAAGAGATATCAGTCATCAAATAGACCTTATACTAGTTCTTCCCTACCTAATAAGGCCCCATACAAGATGACACCTTCTCTGCATGCAAAAATTACCAAACAAGTGAATGAACTGTTAGAGAAAGGCTTAATTCAGAAAAGTCTTAGCCCATGTGCAGCCCCATATATTATTGCCCCTAAAAAGGATGGTAAATGGAGATTGTGTATAGATAGTAGAGCCATCAACAAGATCACTATAAGATACAGGTTCCCTATCCCAAGAATGGAGGATTTTCTTGATTAGTTGGGAAATGCATGCTACTTTACAATAATTGATTCAAAATCAGGATACCACCAAATAAGGATAAAGCCAGGAGATGAATGGAAAATAGCTTTTAAAACTACTAAAGGCCTTTTTGAGTGGTTGGTGATGCCATTTGGGCTGAGCAATGCCCCAAGCACATTCATGAGACTCATGAATGAAATCTTTATTGACTTTATTGGAAAATTTGTAGTCATATATCTTGATGACATTGTAATATTTAGTCATAGCAGGGAAGAACATCTTGATCACATTGAACAGGTTTTGAGGAGACTTCATCAACACAAGTTAGTGATTAACTTTGAAAAGTGCATGTTCATGAAGAAGGAACTTGTGTTCCTAGGGTTTTTCATCTCACCAAGAACCCTAAAAATGGACCCTGAGAAGGCTCAAGCAATTGTCAACTAGGCTCCACCAAAGAACCAAGGTGATTTTAGAATTTTTCATGGTCTTGCCACTTTTATTAGGAAATTCATAAAACATTTCAGTCATGTTTGTGCACCTATGTTGGACACTATTAAAGGTGGTAAGAAGATTAAGTTTATATGGAATAAAGAGGCTAATGATGCTTTCCAATACCTCAAGAATAGGGTATCTCAATATCACATCTTAACTCTTCCTGATTTCATCAAAGTGTTTGTTGTAGAGACAGATGCAATCAATCTGGAAATAGGTGATGTCCTAAGCCAAGAAGGTAAGGTTGTGGCATTCTTTTCTGAAAAATTAAATGATGCAAAGAAGAAATACTCTACTTATGATTTAGATTTATATGCCATGGTTCAAGCACTTAAAAAATGGAGACATTATTTTCTCCCAAAAGATTTTATATTTTTTACTGATAACCATGCATTAGTTTCTTCAATACCCAGGACAAACTAGGGGTTAGACATGTAAAATGGATGGAACAATTGTAGGATTACACATTTAACATAAAGCACAAAAAAGAACTAGCCAAAAAGGAGGCTAATTCACTAAGTAGAAGGGTTGGATTAATTGAAGAAGTTCAACTTCAGAGTGTGGGCATTGACTCACTCCAACACTTATATGTAGGAGATCCAAATTTTGGAGAAGCCTTTGAAGTGTGCGAAAATTTGATAGGCAGGTATCATACTAATTTTTCTGACTTTTTTATACAGAATAATCTTTTGTTTAAGGGGGCTTAGTTATGCATCCCTAAGTGTTCCATGAGAACAAACATAATCAAAGAAAAACATTATGGTGGCATGGGAGGTCACTTTGGAATAGACAAGACCACAGACTTGGTAAAGAAAAGTTATTTTTGGCCAAAATTGGCTAAGGATGTTAGGAAATTTGTTGAATCATGTTCCCTTTGTCAGAAAGCTAAAGGAGTATCCACTAATCAAGGTTTGTACCAGCCTCTTCCTATACCCACTATACCATGGGAGTCCATCTCCATGGATTTTGTAATGGGTTTACCAAGAACAAGACAGGGTTATGACAATATTTTTGTCATAGTGGACAGATTTAGTAAAATGGTGCATTTGGTTCCTTGTAAGAGCACAAATGATGCTTCACACATAGCACACCTCTTCTTCAAGGAAGTGGTTAGAATCCATGGCCTACCCCAAACAATAGTTTCTAACAGAGATGTAAAGTTTCAAGGTCACTTTTGGAGGACACTTTTCAAGAAACTAGGCACCAATCTGACCTACAGTTCAGCATACCACCCACAAATAGATGGGCATATAGAGGTGGTAAATAGGTCTCTTGGCAATCTCTTAAGATGCCTTACAAAATAGTACATGAAAATTTGGGATATGATACTTTCCCAAGAAGAATTTTCCTTTAATGACTCTTTGAATAGGTCCACAGGCAAGACACCTTTCCAAACTATCTATGGCTTACATCCTAAGGGTCCTCTAGACTTGGTAGAGTTACCTTCAGATTTTAGAGTGAGTGCACAAGGGGAATATCTATCAAATCTCATTGCCAAAGTATAGGCAGAAGTGAAAGACACATTGCAGTAGTCCACCATGAAATACAAAGCACATGCAGATAAGAAGAGAAGAGAGATTCATTTCCAGATTGGAGATAAGGTATGGGCATACCTGAGGAAGGAGAGACTACCTAAGGGAAAGTATTAAAAGCTACATTTGAATAAAGTTGGGAAATGCACCATTCTCAACAAGATGGGTGAAAATTCCTATGAAATATCCCTTCCTCCTACCTTATTGATCTCTCCTATCTTTAATGTTTCTAACATCACCCCTTATAAATGTGTTTTAGATATGGCTAATGTGTAGGATCCACAAAGTGAAGAGGATGGAGGAGATTATGTCACCAATATTCCACAAAGCAAACTGGTGAAGTTGGAAAAAAATTCTTGGGTACTAGGTGATCAAGAAAACTAGAAAACAAAAGTATATGCAATACCTGGTCAAGTGGAAAGGACTCCCTAACATAGTTGCTACTTGGATGACAGAGGATCAAATCAAGCAACATGGCATCACTCTTGATCAATTAACCTCAAGTGGGAACTTGAGTTCAAAACCTCATGGGGATTATGGTGCAGGAGCACCCTATAACCTAAGTGTTAATTTTGCACTTATGGTTTCCTACAAGGTCCTAGTGACCTTTAGATCATGTTAGTAACCTAGGTTTCACATTGGACTTCTTTTGTAAGACCTAGTTCCAAGATCGCCACTTTATAAGCCCTTGGTCAACTATTGGTCAATGAATGTCCAAAACCTAGATTATAGGTTATTTTCATGGTTTTCATTTTTTATCCATTAGGGATCACAAAATAAATGTTTGGACCAATTTTGGTCACCTAATATGCAAAATTGCTCAAAAAATTGTCAAGCAACTTTTGAGCAACATTGACAACTTTTGTCAAAACTTGTAAAACTCATTCCCAAATGGCTATTTAGTTTAAAAATGAACTATAACCAGTGGTAATTCCTACATAATCCCTTATAGGTGGGTGGTAGGATGATTATGTAATTTTAGCATTAAAATTAATAAAGATCAACCATTTCTCTGCAAATTCATGTAACAGTTAGTTGGTATGGACAGGTACAGAAGAAATTGAATGATACTCTAATGCACCAAGTTGGACCTATATATTACCTTCCTTTTTCACTTGGTCTCATGTATTGAATATCTATACATTGCAAGTTATTTAATTTTCATTCTCACTGCCTGGTTTGTAGGCCCTAAATCAGGGTTCCACTAAGAATTTATTATATTTCTTGTTTCCACCATGGGAATCTAATGACCCTTGGTGGAAATCATGTTTTGATTATGTTCTTTGAGAATATGTAGGTTGGTTTTGTCAAAGTGCAGGGAGCTAGGATTTCCATGATGCCCTAGGTGTACATGTCCATGTGTGCACCAATCACTGAATTAGGACAGTCTACATAACATTTGTTTGGGGATTCATAAAGACCTCAAAATCAGTGTAGAATACCCTTATACATTCCCTTACATGATCCAAGTATTTTTTTGGGCATTGGATGCAAGGAAATAGCACTTGTAGTGTAAGTGCAGATCTAATTAGACCTAATTGCAGTAGCACTTTTGTGTGTTAACCTATTTTCCCTTCATCTTCATGTTTTGGTGCTTAAGTATAATACCTTAGGCCATAAAGGGTGTCATAATCCCTAATTTTTTCAAGGGGTTATGTGGAATTATTTTGTGTAAGATCAAAAATCCTTCGAGAAAAGGCTACAAGCCAATAGGAGGGTTTCCAAAGCAACTATATTCAAAAGGTTGCATATGTTGAATGGGATCATGGAATCCTTGTCTTAGGGACCTAAATAGGCAACATCCATGAGTTTAGGTCACCCCTGGTCCTTAGAGTCAATTTATGGGGTATTGTTGATAATTTGAGATAAGTGCTTGAGAGCTAATCATTTGGAATTGGTGTTCTAGACTTGGTGAAACCTAGTGAGTAGGTTTCCCTATGGGTAGTAGGTTGTGATAACCTAGATCCAAGTCCTTTATGCAATTTTGATAAGTGTAGAGAACTTTTGCCTCTTGGAGTTGGGTATTGAAGGATACAATATCCTTTTGAGTCCTTTTAAGGCTTCTAGTTGCCCACTCTGCATCAACATTTAAAGTGATGGCCCCGCCTGACGATGACTTAAACAAATGAGACTTTAATTTATTTAAGTGGAACAAAAAGGTAACTTCATTTTAGAAAATGCCAAAGGGTTAGGGTTTCTTTTTTTTGGTTGTATTTCAAGTTTTGAAATCTTGCTATAAAAATTTTAGGTTCCCATTGATGTTCTTGCATAAAATGTTACTTCTTTCTCAAAGTGCTATTAAATTTTCCCTACAAATATTGATCTCCAAGTGATAAAATCAATGGAATGTGTAAAACCCAAAGTTATAGCTCATATTTTGTTTGAGTCATGTGAAAAATACCTAATATTCTTGGCCTTGTTCTATTTTGATGTTACTTTTTGCCGAGCATCTTAGAATGTTTTAAGTCATGTGACCTTTTCATGTTTTAAGTCAGTCGTGTAGTCTCTTAAAAATTTATGAATATTCCATTTTGTTATGAGACTCAGCATAAAGCTTTGTTCGCGTGGTCTCAGAAGGAAAAGAATATACTTCACAAGATTGGGAGATTTAACGCGAGCGGTTGATTTTCAAGTTGATCCTGTGGTGGGCGTGAAGTCTCAAAATAAACTCTTGAGTTAAGAGATCATATGGCGACTTTGAATTCCATTTAGTCACAAATTCTAACAAAATCACCAAGGTTAAGATATGGTTATATCTCTTCAATCGTGAGATCTCTGAGGAAAACAAGGGTTAAGTGAAGTTTTATGAGACTCGGCAACAATCGTTGATTAAGGAAAAGATTTAAAGGTTGGCATTTAATCTCAGAATAGACCTTGAGTTAGATGATTTATTCAGAGACTGTGAGATTTAGTCACTCGCTAAGTCTTCATATGAACTATGGTTAGAAAAGGTTAAGTCAAGGCTCAGTGAGTTTGCAGTGGGAAAATCTAGATAGTAGATGAGAAAAGATCTGAAGTTGAGTGTTAAGTCATTGATAAAAGTCAAAAATCAAAGATTATATAGAAACTCAGAGATAATGATTCATATGTTGACACGTGTTTAAGTAATCCCAGAGATATGTGCCATGCATAAAGTCTTAAATCAAACCTTTGGTTAGGAAATTTATCTAGCCACTTAGAGATAGCGTGGAGTCGTGAAGTCTCATGACAAACTAGAGTTAAGGATAAAGATTGGGAGATTTAACGTGAGCCATTGGATTAAAGATCATCTAATGATATTCGCGTAGTCTTTGATCAAATGTAGTAATTAAAAAATGAATGAGAGATTTAAGGTGAACTGTCAGATTAAAGAGGATCTAACGATGGTCATGTAATCTCTAACTAAACTCATGATAAGCCAAAAAGTCCAGCGACTTCGATTTTCTTCAATCGCGTAATCTCTAAAAGAGGGAAGGTTAAGTAAAGTTGAAATCATGGTTAATATGAAAGATCTGAACCATTGATAGATTTTAGATCACATGGTGCTCGTTAAATATCATGATAAAACTTGATTCAAGGCTAATTCTCATTGTTAAGGAGATAAAACAGTCGTGTGGTCGCCAAAGAGAACTGGAGTAAGGGTAAGGTAAAGTTATAAGGGTTTTGTCTCGCGCCATGATGTACAGTCGCTAGCCAATGAAAATAAAAGGATTGTGATAGCATGTATGAAGTCTGCTAAGCTATAATGATGTGAGCCAATTATATCAAGCATAGAGTTTATATCGCATATAATAAGGTTTTTTAAAACTAACAAAAGTGCTCATGATTACCCCAGTTGGATTTTTTTTCAAAATAGATTACATGTCAACCTCAGGCACCACGGATAAGGGAATTTATATCAAAGCACTCAAATTTATGATAGAAGTGACTAAATAACAGTTACATGATATTGAATAGACTGGTGCATTGATTTCTCAAGAATAAATAATTACCATTGCTCATTTCAGTTGACCAAAGTTTCAAAATATAGAGCTAAAAATTACATGAGTGTTAGTGCTTTTAGAAGAACACAATTAGCTTGGTTTCCATGTGAAGAAACAAGAATTTTTGTTTAAGATAAGAATTGTTCATATAAGAGCAGAAACAATGAGTAGAGCATAAAGTGTGTCTTCAACAAGTGGAAAGACTGGAGACACCGAAGATGATCAGAAAGGAAAAAGAAATTACTCTAATGAATTTGTGGCTCTGTTACTAGGAACTAATCAGGGGAAAAAGGTAAATGATGAATTCCTTGCTGATGATATGTCATATTGTAGACATGCTAAGACCCCTAGTGTTTCTGGATACCATTATTTCAATTAATTTCATAAAAATAGCAATAGTCATGTTCCTGTTTCAAACCCGTGGACATCAGCATTGGCTAAATTGATAGTACCAGACATCTTTGTAGATGTTTATTTATTGTTTGAATTGGCTAATAGATATGATACCATCTCTAAGACCATCAAGAAGGATGATGGAACAACCCTAGTTACTCTATATAGGGCATCTTTCATGAAAACTTTCAACCTTTACAATCCCTGCACCACAGAGATAGACCTAAAAGAATTAGAAGCTAGGTTTGTTTGGGAAGCCTCCATTGTGGCTGAGTTTATTCAAGTTCATGTGCCTAAAAAAACTAGAAATTATATAGCAGTGATACCAAATTCCAATGCACCCTATTTCTACAAGGACTTAGCTTTTTATATGAAATATATTTCCTATGGACTGTGTAGAGTTTTAGGAGTGGATGGGGGTAGAGATAAGATATCTTCAGATATTCAGATGATTGTTTTGGATCTTTAGAGTCCACATGTTAGCATAGATTATGATTATATCCAGTATGTTATTGACTGAATGCATCAGGGGTTCATAAACATTCATAAAAAGTAACCCAGTCCTAAATTCCTACAATATTCTCTGTTGATACATTTGATTTTGTTTTAAAATTTCAACTTCATGGACCTACAAAATTTGAGACCAAGGAGATTCTTTCAAAACCAATCCAATCCTATACAACTCTAGTTGAGGGTTTGGAATTATAAATCAAGGGAAAATTAATTCTGTGCATTCCATAATTGGATGGTGTATCCAATTCTAAGTCGTTTAGGAGTAAACATGACAAGATTGCCAATCAAGGTATTGCAGCTTCTAAGGCCTTGTCAGTTTGTGGATAAGTAGACAGGAGACCATAATTGGGGAGATTTCTACTATAATAAATATTTTACTTTATAAGGGTTTATGGTTTCTCCTAGCCACCACATATACTTCCATATTGTGTACCACCAAGGATAGATTTTATGGAGTTCATCTAGAAATTGATGTTGACTGGTAAGGAGCATTTGGCTTCACATAGAAAAGGTACCTTTACACCCTGATAGTTTAAAGTTTACAAATTCACAATTGGAAATAGGGCATTAGACTTAGTAAATAGATGGTTGGGCCATTTCAGAATGAATTTTGCCTTGTATAGGTATGTTGACATAGAGGGTTTCATTAAAAGTGCAAAGAAACTCTTGACACCAACTATTCCAAATACCAAAGAGCATGAGCATTGTGTAGAGGAGGACCTTATAAGGAACATATTATAAGATGATGAAGTTGCAAGAAGGGCAGAGTAGCTCCAAGAGCTAATGGATTTGGAACAATAAATCAAGAAGAAAGGGATCCCTTTTGAGGGTTACTTCCCAGAAGTTTCTTATTTGCAAAAACTTGATAAGATTATGGAATCTTATAACACATTGTGTAACCATCTTGAGGAACTAATAGAAGATAAGGAAAGAGGTCCTAACAAGCCCTCTTCCTTTAGATTATAGTGATAGTAGTTATTTAGTGCATAGCCCTCCTCTAATGGATCACCAACCCTCAATAGAGAAAAACATAATAATGGATCTTACTCAAGTTCCTAAGGTTGAGATGACTGATGAACCTCCCAAAAAGAAATAGAAAGTGGAAACAGGGGAGCCTTCTGATGTTAAGACACAAAAGAAGAAAAAGGATAAGGTGAGTTCTTTAATCACTGGTAATAGGGCATATGACCATTAGCTCAGGAATTTAATAAGGGAAGGAAAGAGGAAAAGAGAAGATATAGAAGAAGAAGTTGAAATACCTCTTTATTGTGTCAAGATGAAAGAGAGCTTCAGCAAGAAAAACTTTTGAGTGATGATGATTTCATCAAAATAGAGGAGATTAAAATATTTTTGATCAGGAAGAAGCAGCAAGATGTAGGATCACACCTGCAGTTAATAGAGGGTGGCCAAGTGCCAAGTGAAGCCTTGCAAGCTTTGTAGGCTTATGATCCTGAAGTAGAGAAGATGGCACTTGAGGAAGCTAGACAATTGGTTAAGTCTAGTGGGATGTTACTTGTTCCTGGATGCGATCTTACATAAGCAGTTATCATTGACTAGATAAGAAGGAAGCCTGATATAAAATTGTCTTCAAAGACACAGGTGGGAGAAATGATTAGGGGATGTGGATATAATCAACAATCCCAAAATTTAGCCATGTGGGCTCTGTCCCCTAAGACACAGAAGAAATCACTAATAAATGTGCAAGAAAAAATGGATGGGGATAAGATTATATAGTCTATCCATAATACTAGAGATTTGGAAATATCACAGGCTCTTACTCATTTGGCTCATCTGAATGAATCTAAAGATGAACAAATGTCAAAGAGGTATCAAAAATTGTTTGATGAAGCAAGTGTTGTAGTAAAGGATAGAGAGCTATGCTTGATTAAGATAAATGCATTAGAGAAGATGGTGGCAGAATTAAATAAGAAATTACAAGAAATCCCTGAGGCTATTCCTGCTTCACCTAAGCAAGTTGTTGATGCACTAGTACAAACTGAGGATGCAAGGGATATTTCAAAGGAAATAGAGAAAAAGGAAAAAGATCAGAATAAGGTTTCTTTGGAAGCCTTGGGAAATATCTTGCAACATAGGATCAATGTCCTAAAAGACAAAGTTGATTTAGTATAAAGTGCTTACAACAAGTTGCCTGGCCTAGAAATAGAGGTAAATAATTATATTTCAACTTTGAACCCTTATTTGGAACTTGGTCAGTAAGGAAAAATTTGTTTGAAAGGTTAGCAACCCTACAACCACTTAGGGAAGATCTCCCTAAGATTGTGTGTCAAGTGGGCAAGGAAATTGAGTAGATTGGGGTTACCTTGTCTTTCTTCAAGGGCAAGGAAAATCAGATTGAGGCTAGGGTCAACATGTTTGGCTCAAGATATAATAAATTTATTCCTCCAATAAAGGGAGAAGATGATGATATTAAGGTAGTAGAAGTGTGGAGAGGTGAATTTTATACCTTACTACCTAATAAAGAGGTATTTATATCAGGCAGTGGAGAGTTGGATATGAAAAGGTTTAATAAGATCTTAGATGAGGTCTTCAAAGCCGAGACAGGCTTTAATAAGTTTGTTACATATGTCAAGTTCATCATAGATGCTAGATGGGAAAGACAAAAGGGAAAATTAGCAAGAATTCATAGATTTAATTGGCCTATAGTGGCAGAGGTCGCAGCATGGGATGTTCTCACCGAGCCCAAGAAAAACAAGCCTACAATAGTTGACTTAGATATATTGGATGAGGACTGGAGAGACATCTGGCACCTAATCTATGAGCATAGGGAGGATAATTATCAGAAAGAATAGTGTAAGTTAGCCTGTATTGGTAGTTTCTAGATCTCGCAACAATTATTTGAGGCTATCCACAATATCTACAAACAAAGGTTCCAGCTATCAAAGATTTGAAGATCAAATCTGATTGTCTTCTTGTTTTGTCTCTCCATCGCTTGAGGGTCTTATTGTTTTTTGTCTATTAGAATCTTTTAGGGTTAGGTATAGCCATCTGAATCTTGTTGCATCCTTAGTCTTTAAGGATTCCAAGATGGCTAAGACTCTATAAATAGCAAGATAGAACATAATTGTAAGCATGGTGAAATATATAACTACATTGCAAACTTCTCATTTTTGTCTGAGTTTTATGCTTTTAGTCTGTCGAATGTATTTAAGTAGTAACATATTAATAAGATACATTGCAGTTTTTGTTCTATATCATTTGTTGTCTCTTTATTTTTATTTTTAAGCTCTTGTATGTTTAATTTGTAAGGCATCTTAAATATACCAATTACAAGGTGATTGTGCAATTACTTGTAAGTTTCTTTCAAGGAAAGAGTAATTCTTATAAGTGATTATAGAGAGTTAAACAGTGGTATAAGGATCTAATACAGGGGTGTGGGAATGAAAAGGTAGATTTTAAGGCATTATATATGAACTGCATGTGTTTTCATTAATCAGTTTACTATGGATTTATATTTTATATTGACTCTTTGCCCAAGAATTAGTCACTGGTTTATGGTTTGGAAAGCAGTTAATCATCATCAAGTTTTAAAGCAATCAATCATTCATTTTTTAGTTACAAATAATATATATGTTTAAGTAATTGTATTAGAGAATACAGTTAAGTTTATTGATTCCTTAAAGAGCGAATCACTAGGTTAACCCTCCTGAGTTAAAGAACTCCAAAAGGAAGAAGGATGAGAATCCTTATCTCATTGATGTTCGTTATTGTTATGATCATAATTTGGCTTGTAAAGCTCTTTATTAAGTTATTTATTGTCATATGCAAAGTGTTTTATCAGTTGATACGATGAAAGACAATTATCCAATCAGTGAAAGCCCTAACCCACTATTATAGATACCGATAATTAGTAATCTATTGAAGGTACACCTGCTTGAGTTTGTGGATCTTGAATTAGAAGGATCAATTAGTCCTCATCAATTAGGCTTTGTCTTGCATGAGTTATAAATTGGAAGTATAATTTTTAAGAATTCATATTGTATTAAGATCCTACAAGAAAAAGCTCTAACAAATTGGAGACTCTGCTGGGGATTTTACAATATCTTGTTGAACTTTCAGACAATCTCTAGTATTTTAAAATTAAAGTAATTTATAGTTGAGTAAGTCTATCTAAGTCACTCATATAGTATTCATATTTGGTTTTTTTTTATTTTCCCAACTTGTTTTGGCTGGCGACTCAAAGGAAATCTATGTAATCAGTGCTAAGTAATATTCAATATTCATACACATCCTTTTCAATATCAATACAAGATCAAGAGTAATAGAACACCCTAAAGTCGAGTTGGAAAGTGGAATCCTGACTACTTCTAGGACTAAAATGTCTTAGAGAGAAAAGAATAACAAAGCTAATATAGATAACCCATCTCCAAGAAAAGAAGAGGAAAACACTAGGAGAGAAGATTTAACCCAATCCATTCATGAGGGAAACACATCAAAATATGAAGAAGCCCCTGACTTGGGATTAGATGCATATGCAAATAGAAATACTTCTAGTGAAAGAGAGGGAACTGATACTATCAGTTCAGATTCTGAAGTTCCCTCTGATGAACTTGCTAAAGTAGAAAGAATTTTGATGAGACAGTTGGCCATCATTCAGTAAAAGAAAAGAGAGAAACATTTTTTTAAAAAAAACAAGATCAAAGAAATGTTGATAAATTAAGAAGAAGATCATTAAGACATCAAGAAAAAAAAATGCTGAAAGGTTTAATAGAGATCAAGAGACACCAGTCACTCACCAAATTTTTGGTTCTCAAGATTCTAAAGATAAAGGGAAAAAGAAGGTGACAGGAAGTGAAATGGATGAACCAAAAACTCACAAAGTTCCAATAGAAAAAATGTCTAAATTAGACATTGACCTTGAGGAATCCAAAAGGGAGAAAGAAACCATGGCCAAAATGTTGGAAAAATCAGAAGCAGAGGCTGCCACTTTAGAGATGAAGAAGAAGATTGATTTCCTACAATCTTATAGATATTCCCATGCTGGTGTTGAAAGTACTACAACTTCAAAAGACAAAGTTGCCACTTTCCATGATGATGATAGATTCTAAAGGGAACCACTAAATCTAGAAAGGTACAAATAGTTTTCTTTCATTGGTATTCTTGGTTACCCTAATACAGTACCAAATGATATTGGGGAGAAACTCCCAAATTTTTCAGGAAATAATGTTATTTCTTGTGAAATGCACTTAAGAAAGTTTATTGATATCATAGATGACCTAAACATTAATCATGAAGATGTATTGATGAAACTTTTTGTTCAATCCTTAGTTGAAGATGCTAGGGAATGGTTTAGAGGGCTATCTAATGGGTCTGTGGCATCTATGGATGAATTGATAGATTTATTTAAAGATCAATATGGTGATAAAACAAATGAAGGATTCTTCTTGAATGAATTCAATAATATAAAGAAAAATTTCAATGAGGAAGTCACTGAATTTAATACAAGGTTCCAAAGATCCATGCACAAGCTTTTCTAGAAGATCAAACTTGATGAAAAGGTGTGTCTTGCTACATATCTGAATGGTTTTGATTCTAAAATGGGGTATTCTCTCAGAGACAAGAATCCTAGAATTCTTACTGATGCATATAAGACAGCGGTAAATATAGAAATGAATAGAAGAGTATCAGGAAAATTGGGTAGAAGGGATGATGTACGGTTTATTAGGAGAAACCAAAAGGAACCAGAATATAAAGACTATAAAGATCCAAAAAACAATAGGTCATCCTACAATATTTATAATCCAAAAATAGGATGAAAAATCACCCATATAGTACCCATTTTAAGGATGGAAAACCAATTATCCCACCAAGAAAGGATAAGCCTGATAATAGGACCCTTGATCCATTACACAAAAATTTTGTAAACATGTGTAGTGATACTTATTGGTGTGAAGCTTGTCAAGCCCCACATAATCCTGATTTTTGTGTTGTTTCTCTAGACATAGATGCTAGTGAAGAACAAGAAGATGAAGAAGGTGAGTTATGTGATCATAATGGATGTGCTATTAATAATTCTTATGCATGCCCTTATGTAGATTCTGATAATGAAGTTGAGAACCATGATATGTATGGTTTACAAGGTAGAATAGAAGTATATCATCAACAATTTTTGTCTGATAGTGAAGATGAAGAGGTTGATAATATAAGATGCTATGCTCAAAATAGTCAGGAATCTATAATAGTAAGAAAACCTTTTGATGAGGAAAGAGCAAGAATCACTGTTGATTTAGTAGTTAAGGCAAGAAGTAACTACAACTTGAGGAATAGAGTAGTTGGTGATGTAGGAAGCCAAACAACTGGCATCTTTATTAAAGAAAAAAAAGTAGATGCCAGGTATACACAAAAAAGGGAAGGACCTGCTGAAAATGTAAATAAGCCAAAGGTCAAAATTGTAAACAAGTTAAATGATTCAAACATTATACATGAGGGAAAGGCTAAAGTACCAAAAACAAGTTCTTCCCCTTCTAAGGTTGAAAATAAGAAATCAAAGAAAGAAGAGTCAACTCTAAACATTAAAGTAGAGGATAATAATATCATTGTTGAAAAACCAAAGTCCTCTAATGTAAAATACACCCCTATTGATATGGGTCAGTGTCTATCACAAATGACTGTCAAAGTTCCATTTCTAGAAATGATGAGAACTAAGGAACATAAGGAAAAGGTCCTTATAGTGCTAAACAGTGTTTCTCCAATAAAACTCCAAAAACCAAAAGGTGTTGAAAAGAAGTCTGACAATAAGGGAAAATGGTGTGAGGGAATAATTTCAGAAATCCCTCATATTTATTTAAATACAAATACTTATTCAGGAATTGTTGATCCTTTTTCCTTAATTATGGTCATTAATGGTAAGATGCTTAAAAATTGTATGATAGATTTTGGAGCATCTAACGCTGCTATGCCTGCATAAATAATGAGATCCATGGGATTACAAGTTGACACTCCTCATGGGAGATGTCGGGAAATGGACTCTAGAGAAATCCCTGTTGTTGGTACTATTGAATAGGTTAGCTATATGTCCTGACATAGTGTTAACAATGAGTGTATTGGTGGTTGATATCCCACCTTATTATGGCATGTTTCTATCAAGGAACTGGAGTGCTTCAATGGGTGGAAGTATTCAATGTGATTTATCTTTTGCTACTTTCAACATTGCTGGCAATAATGTCAAGGTGTCTAGGGAAGGTAGGACACCCCATATGATTGAGCTAAATGAAAATACTGACATCAATTATTGTGTGGATGTAGACATGGAAAAATTAAGAGTAGATAAAAGTATTCTTCAATGTAAAAATGTTGATCCCTTAATTGAGGAGTTGAATACACAACATGATGGTTTATGGAAGATGTATTTTGATGGAGCATGTTCCAAAGAAGGATCAGGAGCTGGTGTCCTATTTATTTCTCTATCAGGTACAACATTCAAGTACTCTTTCTTGTTATCATTTCAGTGTACAAATAATACTGTTGAATATGAAGCCTTGTCTTTAGGGTTAAATATTTCTACTAAGCATGGAATTAAATATTTAAAAGTTTAAAGTGATTCTGAGCTTGTAGTAGCACAAGTTAGATCCAAATATGCTATAAAAAAATGACAGATTGAAAATGTACAAATATGCTATTTGGGATCAGATTGAATTATTTGATGCCTTTAACATTGTATGGATAGAGAGGTCAAAAAACATCATGGCATATTTTCTAGCTAATGTTTCTTTAAAGAATGGTTATTTGACTTTGAGTGGGGTATCAATAGTGGAAGTTAAAAGTAGACCAGTTGTCCCTGATAATATTTACAACTAGAAATTTTTTTAGGATGACCAAGATATTCTCAGATTTATGCAGTGCCTTGATCATTATGAAGACCAACGTATAGATTGTAACTCTCTAGTTGAGGTGATTGATGGAAAGGATATTGTTTTGGGGAATGAGGTTGTTTAGTTGAGTTCTAATCAGATTCCCAAAGGGCTGATAGAATTAGAAGCATTTTTCAATAATCAAGATAATCATTTATCAAAAATGAGCAATGCTAAAATTGAGGATTTGGAAGAAGTAAATCTAGGATCAAAAACCACTCCTCAAATAGTGTATATTGGAAAGAGGTTAGATTCCCATGTTAGGTCAAATCTGATAAAATTATTAAGGAAACATAAGCATGTGTTTTCATGGTTTTATGAGGATTTGAAAGCCTATAGGGAAGACCTTTTTCAACATGAAATCCCACTGAAACCAGATGCTAAGCCATTCAGAAAAAAACATAGACCAATCAACCCATTATTGGCTCCCAAAATGCAACAAGAGTTGATGAAATTAAAGGATGCAGGGATTATTCAATCCATAAGACATTCAACTTGGGTCTCTAATTTGGTCCCAGTAAGAAAGAAGAATGGTGATATAAGGCTTTGTGTTGATTTTAGAAACTTGAATATTGCATCTCTGAAGGATAATTACTCTTTACCTAATATGGAGGCAATGTTACACAAGGTTATTGGTTGTGATTTATTGTCAATGATGGATGGTTTTTCAGGATACAACGAGGTATTAGTTAAAGAATCAAAACAATTTAAAACTACATTTACTACTCCATGGGGGACATATGTGTATATTAGAATTCCATTTGGTCTTATAAGTGCAGGGACAACATTTCAATGAGCCATGGATGTTGCATTTAAATAATTTATTGACCTGTTCATGGTAATGTATCAAGATGATTTGACAGCATATTCCAAGAAAGCAAAGGACCATTGTGGATACCTAGAAAAAAAATTAATAAGACTTTGGAATATGGTGTTTCCATGAATCCTAGAAAATGTCAGTTTGCAGTAACAAAAGGAAAGATGTTGGGACATATAGTCTCAAGAGATGGAGTAAGAATTGACCCAGAGAGGATAGAAGTAATTTAGAAGATCACTGCTCCAAATAATATCAAAGGGGTACAATCTTTCTTAGGGAAGATTAATTTTGTAAGAATATTTATTGCTAACTTTGCAGAGATTGTAAAACCTATCATTAAGTTATTGAAAAAGGATGCAAAGTTTAAATGGGATGAAGAATCCCAATTGTCTTTTGAGAAAATTAAAAATGCAGTTCAAGAAGCAAGTTTTTAAAGGTCTCCTGATTACAATAAGCCATTCTCATTATTTTCTTTTGCATCTTTTCATACAATTGTTGTTGTATTACTATAGAAATAAGAGGAGCGTTATGAGCATCCTATTGCACTTTTTAGTAAATCCCTCCAATCTGCAGAGTTAAATTATGAGATGATGGAGAAATAAGCATATGCCTTGGTTAAAGCAGTAAAATAATTTAGACATTATTTAGTCTTTGCAAAAGTGATGGCATATGTACCTCATGCAGCAATTAAGGATATTCTTACTCAGTCAGAAGTTACTGGTAAACGGTGTAAATGGATCAGTAGGATTCAAGAGTTTAATTTGGAAATCCACATTACCAAATTAGTAAGAGGACGAGGCTTAGAAAAATTAATGACTGAAGAAATTTGGACTTGGATAAAATAAATAAGACAAAGGTACAAGATTCAACAGTGATTAGTATTGAAAGACAACCTTATTATGTTGATATCATGTACTATCTCAAAAATTCCAAGTGCTCTGAGATTATAATAGATAATCATTAAATAAATTGTTAGGGATTTTTCTTGTATGAATCATAGTGCTTGAAATGACTACTTGAACACTATGCCTTCTAATACTGATTCAGATACAACGAAAGCCTAATTGCTAAGGATTGGAAAAGATCCTTCTTCATTTTTGAGCTCCATAAATACTCAGGCAGATTTTACCTCTTTATGATTACTGATTACACAGTATATATTAATGTGGACACTGATTTGTTATGTATCTTTGTTAAACCAACTTATGAAACACCTTGCAAATGACCAAGCATAACCAAATGCAAAACTT
>MU223993.1:93202-104180 GCA_018584345.1 Thuja plicata | reverse complement strand
GCTTGCACTGAAGGTGAACTGATCTATCGGCATCAATTTTCAAAGTTAGCATCTTTCAATTTTTCTGATTTTAAACTCAGCAAATATGCATAAATTGGATTTGGAATCAAGTTGGGAAAGTGAACAAATGGATTGGTATGAGTTTGAAACTCTTCAAATGGGTACACTTTAATTTTTTAAACATGGGGGAACATTAAATTATGTAGGGCATTCAACTGGATACAACTTTCAAAAGCTCAAAGTAGGCTATTCAGATATCTGGACATGACAGAGAAACAAGATAGTTCTGCAGGACCAACTTTGGGGAGACTGAAAACTTATCAAATGGATTCAAAATGACTTAGGATTTAAAACATAAGCTCTTTGATATACATTTTAAACATCTCCAAAGTGGTGAACTATGAAACTCAACAAGGCGTAAGTTATTCAAATGCAAAGTAGGCTAGTTACAACAATTTGACACTATAATCAACATATGCAAAAAAGGACAAGTGCTCAAAACAAGACATCACTAAATGACTCAAAATTTGAATCTGATGATCTGGGATGTCTTCTTATGTCTAAACAAGAGTGATGAACACCTGATATGCATGAAAACTTTAGAATTGCATTTGGGCAAAAAGGCTCAAAAGTTCTCATAAGGGGCAAAAATGCAAAAAATTTAACAAGGTACTCAAAAACCTTGTTGTATTTTTGAGTACCAATAGAAATCTCAGGTTGCAGCTCAAAGGTACACCTTAGTATAAGGAAATCTATATTGGAAAGATAGAAATGGTGTACTTTTACTATGTCTAGATCAGAGTCAAGCTGAAAAGGTCTTGGCAGAAATGCATGATGGAGTGTGTGGAGGACATTACTCTGCCAAAAGCACTACTCATAAAATCTTGAGGGCTGGTTATTATTGGCCTTGCTTATTCAAAGATGCTCATTCCTTGGTTAGAAAGTGTGAACCTTGTCAAATATTTTCAAACAAGTTGAAATTTTTGGGCGCCCTATTACTAAATCCTATAAGTGTTGAAGCACCTTTTTCCATGTGGGGGATTGACTTCATTAGAGAGTTTTTAGAAAAATCTAGTGGTGGACATAGTTGGATACTAGTTACTGCAGATTATTTCAAAAAATAGATAGAGGCAATTCCTAAAAAGAGGGCAACTAGTAAGGTGGTCACTGACTTTCTGATGGAAAATATTCTGACCGGATTTGGTGTCCCTATAAAATTGGTAATGGACAATGCTATGTGTTTCAGGTCAGATGAACTTAAGGATTTCAGTGATGAATATGGGATTAGGATTTCATACTCTTCCCCACATCATCCCCAATATAACGGCCAAGTAGAATCCAATAACAAGAGTATATTGAAAATCCTGAAAAAGACCCTTGAGAAAAATAAGAGAGCTTGACATTCAAAATTGAAACTTGCTTTAGAGGCTGACAGGATCACTGTGAAAAAGGCAATAAGTAAGTCTCCCTTTGAACTAGTATATGGTATGAAATCTAGAATGCCCATGAATAATTTTCTTCCAGTATATAAGTATATTTAGGAAGATGAGCTAGATGTTTCTAAACCTATGCAAAATAGAATGATGCAACTAGCAGAACAGAATGAAATCAGAAAAGATAGTCAAGAAGAGAACATTAAGTTACAATACAAAATGAAACACATGTTTGATAAAAGAGCAAGTAGCAAGAAGTTTCATCCTAATGACTTGTTACTTCAATGGAATGTAAGGACTGAAGACAAAGGGAAGCATAAGAAATTTGAATCATTATGGTTAGGTCCCTTTATTATTCATCAAACTTTCAGGAAAGATTCACATGTCTTAAGGAATATGGAGGGAGAGTATTTGAATTTCTAGTGCATGGACAATTCTTAAAACATTTCTTCAATTAAAATTTGATTTCCATGCACAGTAGCCTTGTAGTATATATATAGCTGTGTTTGTTTTTGTTGTGTGTTTTCTTTCTGCAGTAGGTTAGTGTGGTCTTCCTCACATAGATCTATGGTTCTTGCTATAAAATTGCATTTAAGCATCCTCAAAAAGAGTCACTATTGGTTGTATTCCTAGTTTTGAAATCTTGCTATAAAATTTTAGGTTCCCAATGATGTTCTTGCATAAAATGTTACTTTGTGTTCAAAGTGCTATTAAATTATCCCTGCAAATGTTGATCTCCAAGTGATAAAATCAATGGAATGTGTAAAACCCTAAGCTCTAGCTCATATTTTGTCTAAGTCATGCAAAAAACCGTAATATTCTTGGTCTTATTCTATTTTGATGTTACTTTTTTCCGAGCATCTTAGAATGTTTTAAGTCATGTGACCTTTTCATGTTTCAAGTGAGTCGCATAGTCTCTTAAAAAATTTTGAATATTCCCTTTTGTTATGAGACTAAGTGCAAAGCTTTGGTCGCATGGTCTCAGAAGGAAAAAAATAATACTTCACAAGATTGGGAGATTTAACGCCAGCGCTTGATTTTCAAGTTGATCATGCGGTGGGTGAAGTCTCAAGATAAACTCCTGAGTTAAGAGATCATATGGCGAATTTGAATTCCATTCAATCATGAAGTCTCACAAACTCACCAAGGTTAAGACATGATTATATATGTTCAATCATGAGATCTCTGAGGAAAATAAGGGTTAAGTGAAGTTTTATGAGATTCAGCGACAGTCGTTGATTAAGGAAAAGATTTAAAGGGTGGCGTTTAATCTCATAATAGACCTTGAGTTAGATTATTTGTTCAGCAACTATTAGAATTAGTCACTCACCAAGTCTCCATATGAAATGTGGTTAGAAAAGGTTAAGTCAAGGATCAATGAGTTTGTAGCGGGAAAATCTGGATAGTAGATGAGAAAAGATCTGAAGGTTAGTGTTAATTCATTGATAGAAGTCAAAAATCAAAGATTATCTACAACTCAGAGATAATTATTCAGATACTAAGATGTGTTTAAGTCATCCTAGAGATCTATAGCATGCGTAAAGTCTCAAAGCAAACCTATGGTTAGGAAATTTATCTGGCGACTTAGAGATAGCTTACAGTCATGAAGTCTCATGACAAACTAGAGTTAAGGATAAAGATTGGGAGATTTAACATGAGCCGTTGGATTAAAAATGATCTAATAATAGTCATGTAGTCTCCGATCAGATGCAGTAAGTACAAAATAAATGAGAGAGTTAATGTGAATAGTCATATTAAAGAGGATCTAATGATGGTCGTATAATCTCTAACTAAACTCATGGTAAGCTTGAAAGGTCAGCGACTTTGATTTTCTTCATAAATAAACTCGAAGTAGATTTGAAAGCACGGTTAATATGAAAGATCTAAACCATTAATAGATTTCAGATCACATGGTGCACGTTAAATCTCATGACAAAACTGGAGTTAAGGCTAACTCTCGGTGACAAGGAGATAAAAGATTTTCATGGTTGCCAAAGAGAACTGGCATAAGAGTAAGGTAAATTTAAAAGGGGTTTGTCTCGCACCATGATGTACAGTCACTGGCCAATTAAAAAAAAGGATTGTGACAGCATGTATGAAGTTTGCTGAGCTGTAATAATGTGAGCCAATTATATCAATCATAGAGTTTATTTCGCATATAATAAGGTTTTTTAAAATTAAAAAAAGCACTCGTAATTACCCCAGTTGGATTTTTTTTTTCAAAATTGATCACCTGTCAACCTAAGGTGCCATGGCTAAGAGAAATTGATATCAAAGCACGCAGAGTAGTGGCAGAAGTGACTGAATAACATTTTCATGATATCGAATAGACTAGTGCATTGATTTCTCAGGAATAAATAAGCATTACCGTTGCTCATTTTAGTTTACCAAAGTTTCAGAATACATAGATAAAAATTACATGAGTGTTAGTTCTTTTAGAAGAATAGAATTGGTTGGGTTTCAGTGTGAAGAAACAAGAATTTTTGTTTAAGATCAGCATTGTTCAGATAAGAGCAAAAAAGATGAGCAGAGAAGCAAGTGTGGCTTCAACCAATGAAAAGATTGGAGACGCTGAAGATGATTAGAAGGGAAAAAGAAATTACTCTAATGAATTTGTGGCTTTGTTACCAAGATACAATCAGGGGAAAAAGGTAAATGATGAATTCCTTGTTGATGATATATCATATTGTAGAGATACTAAGATCCCTGATGTTTCTAGATACCATCTTTTCAATTACTTTCATAAAAAATAGCGATAGTCATGTTCCCGTTTCAAACCCATGGACATCAGGGTTGGCTAAATTGATAGTACCAGACGTATTTGTAGATGTTGATTTTTTGTTTGAATTGGCCAATAGATATGATACCATCTCTAATACCATCAAGAAGGATGATGGAACAGCCCTAGTTACTCTAGATAGGGTATCTTTCATGAAATATTTCAACCTTTACAATCCCTGCACCACAG
The DNA here is from genome assembly GCA_018584345.1 of Thuja plicata. NCBI lineage: Eukaryota > Viridiplantae > Streptophyta > Pinopsida > Cupressales > Cupressaceae > Thuja > Thuja plicata. Next base: position 99,779 of record MU223993.1, on the reverse strand, counting down.
AGATAGACCTAAAAGCATTAGAATCTAGGTATGTTAGGGAAGCCTCCATTGTGGCTAAGTTGATTCAAGGTCATGTGCCTAAAAATACTATAAATTATATAGCAGCCATACCAAATTCCAATGCAACCTATTTCTACAAGGACTTAGATTTTTATATGAAATATATTTCCTATAGACTAAAAATACTATAAATTATATAGCAGCCATACCAAATTCCAATGCAACCTATTTCTACAAGGACTTAGATTTTTATATGAAATATATTTCCTATAGACTATGTAGAGTTTTAGGATTGGATGGGCGTAGAGATAGGATATCTTCAAATATTTTGATGATTATTTTAGATCTTTAGAGTCCACAAGTTAGCATAGATTATTATTATATCCAGTATGTTATTGACTGAATGCATTAGGGGTTCATAGACATTCAGAAAAAGAAACCCATTCCTAAATTCTTACAGTATTCTCTTTTGATGCATTCAATTTTGTTTTACAATTTCAACGTCATGGACCTGCAAAATTTGAGACCAAGGAGATTCTTCCAAAACCAATCAAACCCTATACAACTCTGGTTGAGGTTTTGTAATTATACATCAAGGGAAAATGAATTTTGTGCATTCCAAAAATTGGATGGTGTATCCAATTCTAAGTTGTTTAGGAGTAAACATGACAAGATTTCCAATTAAGGTATTGCAGCTTCTCAGTCCTTGTCAGTTTGTGGATAAGTGGATAGGACACCATAACTAGGGAGATTTCTACTATAATAAATATTTTACTTTAAAAAGGGCTTTGTTAGAAACACTGAGAGGGGGGGGTGAATCAGTGTTTATCTTATTAATTATATTTCGGCCAATTAAACATATATCAAATGTGCATCAAAAGAAACATAACACAAGAACACATAACACATGATATGATTACAGAGAACCTTGATCAAAGGAAAACTCCGGTGGGGATTAGTAGCCACAAATATTGTACTAGGTATAATTAACCTATTAAAGTTCCTTTGCCCTGTTAGAAGCAGTCTTTACAAATTAAGTACAATGACCTGGTTAAAGGTCTGACCCTATTAGGAGTCTTTTACAAAACCCTGTTAAAGGTATTTGGCTCACTGCCTAAGCTCACTGCCCAATAAGATGAAGGCTACAACCTTCTGAAAGATGATATGCACTATATCAAAATGAACTGCTATGATGACACTGTTGTCTGATCAGTTCCGTGTATGCATGAATACTCTTGCTCTATTAAAGAGTTATATCATGTACTAACTTCATAGTACTATCCCTCTGTAACTTCCTCTTACACAATAATTGACACTTCTTACACATCTTTACATTACATACTTATATATGCAAATCTGAATAGGCGCGACCCAAAACAAATCACTAGTCGGCCCTAAAACAAAAATACACAAAACTTCGAAACAAGTCAGCTCAAGTGCATTTACTATATCATTAACTACATTATTACAAACTTATAACTAAAGGCGCATGGCCTTATCATCTCAAACTAATTGACACTAACCAAAACTGTAGTCGGCTTCCATGCTTTGTTTCCTAGATTGCAGATCTACTAATCTGCCTGTAAATTTTCCGTACTAATGTTCCATACTCTGCGTGTCTAGATCTAGCATGTATATACACCATAGAGTATATACCTAAGCATGCATGCTTTGGTGTGATCTCTAACACGTGCGCTAATGTACTGATCTTTGTATGTGTCTGTCTACCCTATTTTCACACTTAGTCATTTTTTCTTTTATGACAGAACTTAAGTATGACTTTGTTGCCATGATTGACAACACAAAATAAGTCATGCTTCCTCAGGAAGTCAACTTTCCAACAATCTCCCCCTTTGTCATTTATGGTAACAAAGGAATGTGGCTAAGTTACTCAAAATGACTTCATACAAAAATGACTGTATATCATAATACTTAATGATATATACATATATACTTCTCCACATATACACATTCTATACTACTCGCCCTTTGACATTAATGACAAAGGTGTGCAAAAATTGTAATTCTTCAACATACTTACTCTATGTAGACTTCTGGGTACACAACTTGAAGAGATTGAATCTCTTTCTGCCAAAAGACTTTCATTACATCAACTGTTTGAAGATGTGCGCATAAAGCATATGTCAATTTCTCCATTTTTATCAGATCCATGCAAGGACCTTGATCATATGTCTATATGGTGTTATCAATCTATTTTATTTTCTCATTAAGAACTGCTAGAGATGGCGCAAGTGCATTCCTCAACTGAGTTTGTCTTATTCTGTTCTTGCTAATTTCCAGTTTTGCCTTCTCAATTTTTTCCAGCTGACCTTGATAGACATTATTGCATATGTTCATATCTTGCATGGAGTTTTCAACTGATTTCCTTATGTTATCCACCATTTATTCTACTTCTGCTATCTTTTTAGTTTTCTCAGAGGTGAGCTTCACTCTATCCATGCAGTTTGCAATAACCATCTTGCCTTTTGCTACCAACTCTTTAAGTATAGATTGCCCAATCTTTAAGGAGTTTAGATATAAGGTAAAGTTCTTTACCAATTCATTTAGTCTCTCCTTCTTGTATTCATTTTTTGCAATCTTAGTAGCTGATTCTACTAAGCTAGTGAAATGTGTTTTGAATTTTGTCAGTATGCTATCCACATGTTCAACTGTTTGAACTTTAGCAACTTTCTTATCAATAGGAACTAATTCATTCAGAATGTTTATTGATTCCACAAAGCGAGGGTTCCTCATCGCATGTTTCTCTTTTGCCTTTTCCATGGCAAGAACATTGATCTTGATTAGGTCTTCTTCTCCCCATGCATCCAAACTTGCTGAGTCAGGAGTTAACTTTAACAATAATGAGGTAGATGGTTGAGTGGATGGTGAGAAAATAGTATTCTAACTTGTATCTACACATTCACTTTTGACATGAATTTCCTTTACTAGTGTCTCATTACCTTGAGTATCTTTATCCTTATCCAAGTCTATTGGATCAATGAGAGGAACTTCATCCTATTGTAGAGATGTGTCATCTGTGTTTGTTTCTTCGGTGTTTACAAATGCTTCATCAACTTTATTCATATCATTATCAAAAGCTATCATAGATATCTTTACATCATCAATCACTATAGTGTCCTCTGTATCTTTAGCTGTCTCAGAGGCTATTGAGATTGAGGGCACTGAATCTTGTGGACCTGTCATAGGTGCAATCTAAATTACTGGTTCTATAGCCTATTTGGGAGGAGCTGGAGTAACTTTTTTTGTAGGCGCCATTGGTGGATACATGTGTCTGTCCATAAATACTTGTGCAAATGCCTTTTCAGTCTCCTTTCCAACCTTCTCATACTCTTTGTTCATAATCTGAGGATTTCTTTTCTTACTACGAAGATGAGGCTTCACTAGATCTAACAGAATAGCCTTCTCATCATGTGAACAAATAGGGAGAAGAATATCCAAAGTTTCTTCTCTAATCTTCATGTCCTCTTCTATAGCATGTCTTTTCATGATCTCCAATATGTTCCATAACTGATCCGATATTACTATCATGAGTTCAATAAATGTCTTTTTGAACTTGATCATGTGAGATATGATCATAGAGTGTATCTCCATTTTGTCAATTTCTTGATACTTGTCATAGACTTTTGATAATGTACCTAATCTCCCTTCATTAACAATCTTGTTCCTCAACACATTAAGACTGGGTCTAAATCCTACCTTAGGAGGAGCTTGATTAATCTTAGCTTTACTCCAAGTGTTCCTTGAGGATGGGTGATTTGTAGCCACTTGCTTCCTTCCTCTAGGTTTCTTACTAGGTACAAAAGGTGGAGATGTATCTAGATCAATGGTTGTAGTAGGCACAGAGGTACTCTCTACTTTCATCTTCTTCTAGATATGTTCAACTTTCTCAAGTTCTTTTTCTATCTTGGCATCTCTTGCTTTTTCAAGATCTTCTTGAGTGACTCCATGCTTTTTTAGAATGTTGGATGTAGTTCTGGATGCTTTCCTTTTGTTAACAGCAAGTTGTAGATCAATATCTACTTCATCGGTCTTTTCTCTGTAAGTTCCCCATCTAGATTCATTAGGGTCTTTGGGTGCTGACAATAAGACTTGCGGATATCCTTCTAACACACGGTCTTCTACTTCATACCCTAGTGGATGAATCCACTTAGTTCTAGGCTCAACAGCCTCCATGCATGTGCAATCTGTCTCTACCATAAAGAATATTGTATCCTTGTATTTGTCAACTATCTTCTCAGATAGTCTGAACATGTTCTGCATTTTGACCCTAAATATTTTTATATCCATATTCATTGCATCTCTTGTACTACTATCTACTGTGGCTTTAAGAGATATCTGATTCATTGTAGGTTTTCCTTTGTCTAGATAAAGGTCTGCAACCTTTCCAACTATATGGTGATACAAATAGATGATCAGAGCTCCAAACCTAAATGTTTTGCTCTTGTCATGTTTGATGATTCTGATATTGTCAATCAATTGACCGCACAAGATCTCACATAGGTTGTATTAGGTGTTATCCTTCACTATTCTGATAGCTGCAAGGATTGTTGCTGCAGAGACACTATTCAACCTGCTTGCTTGCTGAAACTTGTATCCAAGTATCATTATCATGAGTTTAATGTCATCTTCCTTGATAGGGTCAACTGTCATTCCGCACCTATCACTCTTAGACAAACAAACTTGCTCAATTTGTTTCTTGACATCCTTACCAGTGGGAAACACTAGTCCAGTCATTAGAAGTCCGGTTAACTGATGGATTAGTTATGTAGTGATGCGAACAGGGACATCTCCAATCCAGAAAAGATCATCATGAATTATACTTAGCAAAATCTTTACCCATTCTAGTTCTTCAAACTCATGCACATTTGAATACTCAAGAATAGGGTTATCTTGTAAGTGCATGAACTCATCCTTGAGTGTGAAATCCAGATTTAACATTGATGCCATATGAGAGGTTATATTATCATCTCCTAATGATTCTTTCTTACAGTAAATGTATGTGCAGATATCTTCCACGTGAACAACACCAAGCGGGGTTTTGGAGAAAGCCCCTACCACATCATCCAGTATGGATTTGAATGGATGATTCTTAAATATAAACCTCTTCCTCTCTACTACATCAAACACAATTGGGGTCACCATACTTACTTGGTGTTTTCTTATGTAGGGTTTCCATGAAATTCTGAAACGGCACGATGGCTAGGGCTCCATTTCAAACTGATTATCCATTTTCTCCAACTGCCAAACTATTGTGCCTTCGTGCCTAGATGTCTTAGTGCTCCAATGCTCTACAATTTCTATTCTCTCGAGTGTAAATGTGAGAATGATTGATCGTGAACTTCTTTTTATACAATCTATCGCATTTAATGCTTGCAACCATACATAGAGATTTTCAAACTTTGATCCCAATGCAATTTAGATAATGCATGAATGCATATAGCTATAACATGTGTTTTTAACCATGAATCCAAAGGCACATACTCTAAAGTGAGTACACCAACCGCGCAGGGGTCTTGAGCTAGAATAGCTCCCGCTTAGACCAAGAAGGTCTATTCAAGCAGAAGTAGAGGGTGCGTCCACTGTGGATGCATCAACTACTTTTTCAACATTATTGTCCTTCTTAACTTCAACCCATATTTTGCTTGAATCTTCATTTGCTTTGACAAAATTGACTTCTCCTTTCTCTTCAAATAGTGACTTTTTAGGATCCTCTTGTTTCTGAGTTTTGGATCTGCAAAACCTTGTGATATGTCCAGCCTTTCCACATGTGTGATAAATGATAGGAGGTCTGATGTTCTTGCTCATCATGTTGCATTGCTTTTCTGTGTGTCCATTGTAGTTGCATATCTAACATGTAATGTTCTGCAAATTTCTTGAGAGTTGATTTATTTGATTGTTTTGATTCATACTTCTGTGATTCTACTGATGTTGATTCTTATGACTTGTTCTGCAATGTATAGCCCTATGACCAAACTTATTATAGGAGTAACAATAACCTTTAAAAGGTCTTACCTCTTTGTAATCTCTTGCCAAATGCCCATGTTTATTGCATGCATAACAAGTTATGTTAACTTGCTTGATTTCTCTTTTAGGTGGTTCAGATATAACCTCTGTAGTATCTTCAACTTTCTTATCTTCTGAAGATGCTTCAAGTGTTTTTTCTCTCTCTTGTGATGATTTGATTTCATTGTGTGTTGTACTGAATCCAAGACTAGTAGTGTTCCCTTTTTGCCTTTGCGCATCGAGCTAGGATTGAATCAAATCAGAACTTGTGTGAAGTTTATCAATCTTATCTTTTGCTTCTGTTAATTCAGATTCCAACTTCTTCTTTATGTTTTCCAATTCCAGAACTTTCATGTTTGCCTGCAGAAGTTCATCTTTCAATTGTTTTCTTTCTTTGATCTTGTCTTCAATGGTGTTTTGGCTATATGTAAGTTGTTCCTCCAGATCTTCAAGTTTATCCTTTAGAGATTTATTCTCTTCATTAAGCTTTTTGACCATTTGTCCTAGATCACTTGTAGAACAATCTTTCAGATCTTTTCTTAGCCTTTTAATA
>MU223993.1:59770-93152 GCA_018584345.1 Thuja plicata | reverse complement strand
TTTTTGACCATTTGTCCTAGATCACTTGTAGAACAATCTTTCAGATCTTTTCTTAGCCTTTTAATAAGTATTTGAGAGCCATCATTTTTCAATCTTAGTTCTTCATTTTCCTTCTCAGATCTGTTAATATCTTCAAGAGTTGCTTCAAGATTCTTTTTCAAATTTTTTGCTTCAGCTAAGTCCATGATCTCCTCAAGTGGTTAAACTTTCTTTCAAAGGACCAGAGCTCTGATACCAATTGTTAGAAACACTGAGAGGGGGGGCTGAATTAGTGTTTATCTTATTAATTATATTTTAGCCAATTAAACATATATCAAATGTGCATCGAAAGAAACATAACACAAGAATGCATAACACATGATATGATTATGGAGAACCTTGATCAAAGGAAAACTCCAGTGGGGATTAGTACCCACAAATATTGTACTAGGTATAATGAACCTGTTAAAGTTCCTTTTCCCTGTTAGAAGCAGTCTTTACAAATTAAGTACAATGACGTGGTTAAAGGTCTGATCCTCTTAGGAGTCTTTTACAAAACCTTGTTAAAGGTATTTGGCTCACTGCCTAGGCTCACTACCCAATAAGATGAAGGCTACAACCTTCTAAAAGATGATATGCACTATATCAAAATGAACTGTTGTGATGACACTGTTGTCTGATCAGTTTTGTGTATGTGCAAATGCTCTTGCTCTCTTAAAGAGCTATATCATATACTGACCTCATAGTACTATCCCTCTGTAACTTCCTATTACACAATAATCGACACTTCTTACATATCTTTACATTACATACTTATATATGCAAATCCAAATAGGCACAACCCAAAACAAATCACTAGTAGGCCCTAAAACAAAAATACACAACGCTTCCGAACAAGTCGGCTCAAGCGCGTTTACTATATCATTAATTACATTATTACAAACTTATAACTAAAAGTGCATGGCCTTATCATCTCAAACTAATTCACGTTGACCAAAACTATAGTCAGCTTCCATGCTCTGTTTCCTGGACTGCAAGTCTACTAATCTACCTGTAACTTTTTCGTACTGATCTTTCATACTTTGCACATCTGGATCTAGCATGTATAAACACCATAGAGTATATACCTAAGCACACATTCTTTGGTGTGATATATAACATGTGCACTGATGTACTGGTCTCTGTATGTGTCTGTTTTCCCTGTTTTCACACTTAGTCTTTTTTTCTTTTATGACAGAACTTAAGTATGACTTTGTTGCCATGATTGACAACACAAAATAAGTCATGCTTCCTTAGGAAGTCAACTTGCCAGTAGGTTTATGGTTTCTCCTAGCCATCACATATATTTCTACATCATGTGCCCTCAAGGATAGTTGTTATGGAGTTCATCTGCAATTGATGTTGACTGATAAGGAGCATTTTACTTCACATAGAAAAGGTACCTTTACACCCCGATAGTTTAAATTTTACAACTTCACAATTGGAAAGAGGGCATTAGACTTAGTAAACAGATGCTTGGGTCATTCTAGAATGAATGTAGCCTTGTACAAGTATGTTGACATAGAGGGTTTCATTAAAAGTGAAAAAAATACTCTTGACACCAACCATTCCAAATACCAAAGAGAATGAGCATTGTGTAGAGGACGACCTTATAAGGAACATCTTAGAAGATGATGAAGTTGAAAGAATGGTATAGAAGTTGTAGGAGATAATGGATCTAGAACAACAAATCAAGAAGAAAGGGATCCCTTTTGAGGTTTACTTCCTAAAAGTGCCTTATTTGCAAAGATTTAATAAGATGATGGAATCTTATAACACATTGTGTAACTAGCTTGAGGAACTTATAGAAGATAAGGAAAGAGCTCCTCACAAGAAATATTCCTCAAAGTATAGTGATAGTAGTTATTCAGTGCATATCCCTCCTCCAATGGACCACCCACTCTCAACAAAGGAAAACATAATAATAGATCTTACTTAAGTTCCTGAGGTTGAGGTGACTGGTGAACCTCCCAAAAAGAAACAGAAAGTGGAAATAGGGGAGCCTTCTGATGTTAAGACATGAAACAAGAAAAAGGATAAGGTGAGTGCTTTAATCACTGGTAACAAGGCATATGACCATCATCTCAGGAAGTTAATAAGGAAAGGAAAGAGGAAAAGAGAAGATGTATTAGAAGTTGAAATGCCTCTTTTATTGTGTCAGGATGAAAGAGAGCTTCAGCAAGAAAAATTTTGAGTGATGATGATTTCATCAAAATAGAGGAGTTTAAAATATATTTCATCTGGAACAAGAAGCAAGATGTAGAATCACATATGCAGTTAAAAGAGGGTGGCCAAGTTCCAAGTGAAGCCTTGCAAGCGTTGCAAGCTTATGATCCTAAAGTAGAGAAGATGACACCTGAGGAAGCTATACAATTGGTTAAGTCTAGTGGGATGTTGCTTGTGCCTAGCTAGGATCTTACATCAGCATTTATAATTGACCAGATAAGAAGGCAGCCTAATATAAAATTTTCTTCGGAGACACGGGTGGGAGAAATGATTAGGGGATGTGGATATAATCCACAATCCCAAACTTTAGCTATGTGGGATTTGGCTCCTAAGACACAGAAGCCATCACTAATTAATGTGAAAGAAAAAATAGATGGGCATAAGATCATATGTTCTATCCATAATACTGGAGATTTGGAAATATCATAGGCCCTTACTCATTTTTCTCATCTGAATGAAGCTAAATTTGAATAGATGTCAAAGAGGTATCAAAAATTATTTGATGAAGCAAGTGTTGCACTAAAGGATAGATAACTAATCCTAATTAAGATAAATGCATTAGAGAAGTTTGTGGCTAAATTAAATCAGAAATTAAAAGAAATCCATGAGGCTAGTCTTGCTTCACCTAAGAAAGTTGTGGATGTACTAGTACAAACTGAGGATGCAGGGGATATTTCAAAGGAAACAGAGAAAAAGGACAAAGGTCCCAATAAAGTGGCTTTGGAAGCCTTGGTAAATATCTTTCAATATAGGATCAATGTCCTAAAAGACAAAGTTGATTTAGTATAAAGTGCTTACAACAAGTTTCCTAGCCTGCAAATAGAGGTAAATAATTACATTTCATCTTTGAACCCTTATTTTGGAACTTGGTCAGTAAGGACAACTTTGTTTGTAAAGTTAGAAGCCCTACAGCCACCTAGGGTGGATCTCCCTAAGATTGTGTGTCAAGTGGGTGAGGAAATTGAGCCAAATTGAGGTTACCTTGTCTTTCTTCAAGGGCAAGGCAAATAAGATTAAGGCTAGGGTCAACATGTTTGGCTCAGGATATAATAAATTTATTCCTCCAATAAAGGGAGAAGATGATGAGATTAAGGAAGTAGAAGTGTGGAGAGGTGAATTTTATACCTTACTGCCTAATAAAGAGGCATTTATATCAAACAGTGGTGAATTGGATATGGCAAGGTTTAATAAGATCTTAGATGAGGCCTTCAAAGATGAGACACACTTTAATAAGTTTGTTACAGATGTCAATATCATTACAGATGGAAGATGGGAAAGACAAAAGGCACAATTACAAAGAATTCATAGCTTTAATTGGCCTATAGAGGCAGAGGTTACAGCATGGGATGTTCTCACCAAGCCCAAGAAAAAGAAGCCTGCAACATTTGACTTAGATATATTGGACGAGGAGTGAAGAGACATCTGGAACCTGATCTATGAGCATAGGGAGGATAATTATCAGAAACAATAGTGTAAGTTAGCCTATATTGGTGTTCACTAGATCTCGCAACAACTATTTGAGTCTATCCAGAATATCTACAGACAAAGGTGCCAACTATCAAAGATTTAAAGATCAAATATGATTGTCTTCTTCTTTTGTCTCCCCACCGCTTGAAGGTCTTACTATTTTTTGTATTTTAGTATATTTTAGGGTTAGGTCTAGTCATCCGAAGCTTTTTGTATCCTTAGTCTTTAAGGATACCAAGATGGATAAGACTATAAATAGCAAGATAGAACATAATTGTAAGCATGGTGAAATATATAACTACAAGGCAAACTTCTCATGTTTGTCTGAGTTTTATGCTTTCAGTATTTCGAATGTATTGAGGCAGTAACATATTAATAAAATACATTGTTGTTTTTTTTCTATATCATTTTTTGTCTCTTTATATTTCTATTTAAGCTCTTGTATGTTTAATTTGTAAGGCATCTTAAATATACCAGTTACAAGGTGATTGTGCAATTACTTGTAAGTTTCTTTCAAGGTAAGTGTAATTCTTATAAGTGATTCCAGAGAGTTAAACATTGGTATAAGGATCTGATATAGGGGTGTGGGAATGAAAAGGTAGATTGTAAGGCATTATATATGAACTGCATGTGTTTTCATTAATTAGTTTACTATGGATTTATATTTGATATTGACTCTTTTCCCAAGAATTAGGCACTGGTTTATGGTTTGGAAAGCAATTAATCATCTTCAAATATTAAACCAATCAATCATTCATTTTTCAGTTACAAATAATATATATATTTAAGTAATTGTATTAGAGAATACTTTTCAGTTTATTTATTCCATAAAGAATGAATCACTAGGTTAACCCTCCTGAGTTAAAGAACTCCAAAAGGAAGAAGGGTGAGAATCCTTATCTCACTGATGTTTTATATTGTTATGATCATAATTTGGCTTGTAAAGCTCTATATTAAGTTAATTATTATCATCTGCAAAGTGTTTTATTAATTGATACAGTGAAAGACAATTAGCCAATCAGTGAAAGCCCTAATCCACTATTACAGATATTGATAATAAGTTATCTATTGAAGGTACACCCACCTGAGTTCATGGATCTCAAAGTAGAAGTAGGAATTAGTCCTCATCAATTAGGATTTGTCTTACATGAGTTAGAAATTGGAAGTATAAGGTTTAAGCATTCATACTGTATTAAGATCTTGCAAGAAAAAGCTCTAACACTTGTCAAGAGGGAAATAAAACCTTAAGGACCAGAGACCTAAAGCGTAAAGAACCTGTAGGATTTGATAACCATCAAATCTTCCCAAGAACACCTGCATGCATAGCTATTACATAAAAAGAAGCAAAAGACAGAAGATAGAAGGATCTATGGAGGCAAAAAGGCCAGAGAGTTGAAAACCATGTTGACAGAAATAAAGCTTCTATATTCAACAATGAAATGATTTACAATCTCCTTATGAAATACAAAGCGGTGAATCCTTATAAAGGATACCGAAACCCTAAAAGGGAAACTAATAGGAAATGGAAACTTTCCTAAGTCTAACTTAAGAAAAGAGTAGATAAACTAATAATTAACTAATTTAATTATTAGTAATACTCGACTACTCTAACAGCCCCCCTTAAGTGTAACTTAGGGAGAAGAAAAAAAGCTAAACTATTGCAGAAATCAGGAAAGATGGGTCCCAGCAACTAGGCCTGATCAGGTACCCAAAACATAAAGGGAAAAGATGTCCCAGAGAAAGAAACAAGAAGAGAGCAAGAAGCATCTCCGAAGCATGTCTGAAAACTCTATCAGAAGATACTGCTGGAACCCCCACTAAAGTGCATGACTAGGTAGAGAAGACAAGTGTCTGAAGAGCTGATCAATCGAACCAGAAAGCAATAGAACCAACAGGTGGACCCCCCATAATGCTGAACGGGGAGAGGTGACAGGAACACTGAAATGCAGTACCAGAAACAGCTGCAGAAGAAGAACCAGGAACACCAACAGTGCAACAGAAGCACACACACTGGATAAAGGGCGGTGTCACAGACACACTACATGGGCTAATGTCATGGAATCTATGCTCACTTGACAAAAGTGGATGCGCCTAAAGCGGCAAATGCAGCATAACCCCCCATGGCACTTTATAACACAGTGCGAGTACATCAACCGAACAAGGTGTACAAGATCCAAGAATGCAAAAGATGGCACTTTATCTCAGTGCATTTATAGAACAATGATGCAACAGAAGGAGCATGCAAGCTCAGATTTCAGAAAGAAGAGTGAGCTATGAACTCAGAAGAAGAGATCCCCGGACCTGTAGAACCAAGCAATCCACCAGAGTGCATAAAATGCAAAACTCAGAGGAGTGAAAACCCAAAGTAGAATCTAGAAAAATAACCTCTGCTACTAAATAGCACACTGAACTAGCTTTCTGACGATATCTTATTTGCCAAAAACGGAGTCCGGATGAGCCAGATATGACTCCCGGAAGGCAAAAAGAGACATCAGACTTCAACAGAAAAAAATACTATTAAAATGGTGGAACCAAAAACCCTAACCTCCATCATCAGAAAGTGCTCAGAAAGAGCTTTCCGACGGTATATGGAAGTTAGAAAAATACCCCCGTATGCTCATGGTAGAGTAAAAAAGGCCCAGGTACCCCCAAAAAGCTCACCAAGCCATGTTTTAAGCCCCAGGGGCTAAAAAAATAGGCCCCCGGGTGCATGGCGCGCTCCGGGGGCTAGGCCGTAGCCCTTGGTCAATAATATGACCGCGCAGTTAGCATATGGGGGCCTAAGCGCCCGCCGAGCGGATCCCGAGCGACGCGGCCGGAAGATAGCAGTGGCGGGGCTGGCGCAGAGAGGCCCGGGCGACGCGGGCCGGAGGGAGAGCTGTGGAGCGGCGGGGCGGTCTACTGAGGGCGGCGAGGGGCCATGGCACCAGAGGGGAGGTGATGAGCCGGCGGCGGAACACAGCCCGAGAGGCGGGCGGAGGTCGGCGGGGCCGCGGGGGCAGCGGCGGCGCGGCGACTGTGCGCGGGCGGTGCCTTTTAACATATCAAAGGCAGCGCTTGTTTTAAAACAAAAAACCATAGAAAATGTGGTGTTTTTTTATTTTTTTTTGAAATATTGCCTCATTTTTTGTGTCGTACGGCATAAAAACTAAAAAAAAATTTGCCTCTAGAGTCCAGATGTCCAAAATGGATAAGTTTTATATGTATTTTGGGGTTTTTGGGCGCTCTAAGCTTAATGGAGATGTTTGTTTGAGCTCAAAGTGACCAAAAACAAAACCCAAAACAAAGAATACATAGAAAACCTCTGAAACCCTTGGAAACCTTCTACTTCTAGCATGCTTCAACGAAACTCGAACAGCCACCAGCAGGAGAGCTCTAATACCATGTAGGATTTGATAACCATCAAATCTTCCCAAGAACACATACATGCATAGCTATTACATAAACAGAAGCAAAAGATAGAAGATAGAAGGATCTATGGAGGCAAAAAGGCTAGAGAGTTGAAAACCATGTTGACAGAAATAAAGCTTCTATATTCAACGATGAAATGATTTACAATCTCCTTATGAAATACAAAGCGGTGAATCCTTATAAAGGATACCGAAACCCTAAAAGGGAAACTACTAGGAAATGGAAACTTTCCTAAGTCTAACTTAAGCAAAGAGTAGATAAACTAATAATTAACTAATTTAATTATTAGTAATACTCAACTACTCTAATAGAACCAGGTCAAACACTTCCAAAAACCTTGGGACCATAAAAATTTCGACAGTGCTAACATGGTCAGAAAGGAAGTATCTACAAAATTATTTTTTCCTATATCTATGATCACGTAAGAAGATTCAATGTAAAAGTACAGACTTGAGGCAAACACTAGTAATATCATTAAGAATAATGAATAGTCAAACCAGTCTAGTCAAATTAGATAAATTTATTCATTAGTGAAGTCAAATTCAAAGACCGATCAGTTTAAGTGTTGAATTGTTGAGGGCCAACATTGATCATTACAATTTCCTATGTTGGAGTGATCGCTTATGAATTTTGATTGGGATTTCAAGGACAAATTAGGTAACATATTTTAGGGTTATTACACCAACCTAAATGTGTTTATAAGAGATTAAATTTAAAAGAGACGTCATTTTTGTTAAGGTTTTTGATATTAGATTGTTAAAGGAAAAGTTTATATGTGAAGAGCAGTACAGTGAACAGTACATAAGTGGATCTATCAAGTAGAAGGTGTCATCATCAAGTCATTCTTTTAGTTTAGTTACTCAAGGAAAGTTATAATAGGCTTGTAGTCAAAATCCTTTAACAAGGTTACTCCTAATAGGGTATGCAAGATCCTAACAGGTCTGAAGATTAAACCCTTTAACAGGGTGACTCTCAAAAGGAGTTTTCAAATCCCTTAAAAGGGTAGTTCCTAATAGGAATTTTTACTAGCTCTTAATCAGGTTATAGATACTTTTAACCAGGTATACCCTTAGTAGGGTGTTGTAATTTGATAATCCTTAAAGGATCAGAAGTTGTCATTAGTATACAAGAAGATAGTTTTGGTCGGTCATGATCACCAAGTGACAACACTCACCAAGCGCAGTGATCACCAAAATGTTTTGAACACCAAGCAGTATATCACCTGAGCTCCAGTCTACAAGGACATCACCAAGCACTAGTATACAAAGACATCACTGAGCACCAGTCTACACCAAGAGATAGCATTTTATCAAAAAAGAAGATCTCAACTATACGTCAGCTAAAGCACTTTAATCTTTAAAATAGATTTTTGCTTAGCTGGATAACCGTTTCTTATGGATCAAGAAAAGTGAAAATGATGGATTTAATTAGTTAACTATTTGTATTCATGAAAACTAGGAGATCAAGTTCAATTTGGAAACCTTTGATCTTAGATTTTTTCAAGAAAAGTGTGAAACCTAATTAGGTCAAAATCTTGTATATATAGATGTAATAATCAATCGAGAACATGATGATTGTAGCCGCCAAGGACATCTATGGATCAGATAGAGGTTTTCATGCAGAAGGATAGATAAAGAAGATTTCTATTATGAAGAAACACATTCAAGGCTACTGAGGAAAATAGAGGTTTTATCCATCATAATAAGGTGATATATATTTTGTGAACTTAATGGATCTGTAATCAGAAATTTGAGATTGCTGAAAACAAGTCATATATTTTGTTACTCTCTAACAATTATAGCAAAAAAAAAAATCCTTTCACAAGGTGGACTTCATAGTCTTTATGTAAATATCTTAACTAAGTGCACACATACATTTTGTTGCTAAAATCTCCTAACCGAGTAGACTTAACATGTCTAACATGTTACTCCTAACAGGGTAAGATCATCATAAGTGATCATAACTTATAGCCCTAACAGGCACCTTCCGTTCTGTAGATAGTGAAGCTTTGTGGGTTTCATCCCTACCATATTTTTTACCTTCTAACAAGGGTTTCTATGTTATCAAATACTTGTATCATGTGTAAATGAGTTTCATCAATGTTTCAATTTTTTTTTACATGCATTTACATTTATGCTATGATATTGCATGCATGAAGTACAAAATCTCCAATGGTCGGTTATGCAAGTAATGAGTACTAAGGTTTAAATTGTAAAAGTTTTAAGGATGTTGATTCACCCCTCCCCTCTTAGTACACACCCTTTCATTATTCCAACAGTAATGCTCCTAATAGGGTAGATATTATTGGTGCACTACTAAGATTTGTGGGTGATAATTCCTACTATAGTTTTTCCCTCTAACAAGGGTTTCCACGCTAAAATATTGGTGTCTTTGTGTTGATTTTGTAGATGTATGATTTGTTATTCTTGTATGTTACATTTAGATTTGCGTGTTGGTTACTTTGGAAGTTGATGAAAATATTTTGTAGATCTGTGGTTGCAATGATTCACCTCCTCTCAGTGCCTTATAATACTAACAATTGGTATCATAGCCAATTTTACTTGAAGAAGCCTAACATGTTGGGGAGGATCCTTAAGGATTATATGAAGGGTTTGAGATATAAAAGGAAACTTGAGAAGAAAATTACAGATGCTGATAAATTCATTGAAAGGCAGAAAGAACAACTCCAGTAGTCAAGAGCCAAGAGACTAGAGCTTGTTGAACAACTATCTGAAAAAAGTGGATCTGAGAAATCTAAAGTAGCTTCAGAATAATTGTCTTAGAAAATGAGAAGTGGTATAAAGAAAAAAATAACACTAAAAGAGAGTTAGAAGCTTTTTCAATCAAAATGGGTGAAGAAATAGAACCAAGGAAGGTAGTAGAAGAAGCAAGGACAATTGTCGAGGAAGCCCTAAAAGCCAAAGATAAATCCCTAAAAGATAAGGTGGATGAGCTCTTCAAATATGAATAAGAGGTTGGTACAATGCATGAACATATACATGAGACAAATGAATAAAATCAAGAAGCCCTAAGGTAGAATAAAAACCTAAGTAAAGAAAATGAAAAATTGAAAGCTGAGTTGAAGGCTACAAATGATTTACTCAAGAAGCTTAATGAAAGTTCTGCAAAACTTGATGAACAACTCAAGCATCAAAGAATTCTTGGAGAGAAGCATGGTCTTGGCTACATTTTATGAATTTGGTGAATCCTCTGGAACCAAGAAGGACAAGAAAAATGAGAAAACCACACCAAAGGTTGCCCCAAGGAGTCCTGGTAAGAAACCATACAAACCGGTTTGCTTTAAATGTCATAAGGTTGGACATATTTCTATTGTATGCAAGAAAAATATCAGATCTAGTGTTCCATGTGTTATATATAATTTTAGATCAAGTAATTTTCATGATTATTGTTACAATTGCAAAAAATATGGGCATAGAATTAATGAGTGCAGGGTAAGGATGAACACTCAATGGGTACAAGTGAATCGGCTAAGTCCTTGACAAAATAAGAATAGGTGGAATGTTACATGCTCACATTGTCACAATTATGGACACATGTCAATTAACTTTAGATTGAGGACAAGTAGAGGCAATGTCGGACCTTAGAGATCAACTGGAATGACATGTTTTCATTATCATAAAATAGGTCAGATTGCTAGGTTTTCTAGAGAAAAGAACAACAAGGTGAACCAATAGGTTAATCAATCAGACAAGAAAAAGAGAAAGTAGATTGTGAATGTTGAAGAGACTAGGAAGTATATTAACATGAATTGGGTATAGAAGAGTGAAGACAAACCTTCAAGAGATTTCACATCTTCACCGGGTGTTGAGAATTCATCATCAAACTAAGTCATCTTTGACTTAGGGGAAGAAAGCATTGTTGACTCTATTAAAGACTGCCTAAATGCATGTGCAGTAATTTCTTTTTCCATATTCATATATATATGGTTTTTTTGAAGTATCGTATGAAGTTTTGTTTAACCACGTGAAGATTTGGTTGACCACTAACAATATTTTAGAAGGTATATGTTGTTTTTTTATCAACCGGTGATGCAATTAATGTAGTGTGAAGGTACATAAAAGGTGATTTTATGTCTCATTGTGCACCTATGTATTCAAAAGAGAAGGCACAAAGAAATATAAATGTAGATTGAGCAAATTGACAACATTCAGAGTGATCGATTGAAGGAATTGCAGTGTTTGTGTGAAAAGATCAACAGGGGATTAAAATTTTTGATGAGTGGTGATTGATAAGGAACTTATTTGATCTTATGAGCTTGAATTTGTTGTTTGGAAGATAGATACACTGATCATTGTGGATATTACTAAAAGACCAAGGTCTTAATCTAAGAAACATCCTTTTAAGTCGATAGAAGATGATTTGAAGGGGGTCCTATCTAGTGTGCCCTATGACGTTATTCATATCAAAGACGTGTGATCATAAATTCATTTTAAGTTTTAATACTTAGGTTCTTCACACATTTTAAATAAATAAAAAAATTTGTGTAACCATCTGTATTGAAGGATGAACACCAAGTAGTTTCAAATAAGGGTTTCGCTCACGCAATCAACTTCCTTGAAGATTTTGAGTAGGAGAAAGTCAGATATGTGTTGATTTGTGTGCTCATTAGTTTATGTGGCTTGACCATCCACATATGATAACTAAGGAGTCCATACATGTAGTTAAAATTTTCATGCTACCAGTGAAATACCTCAACTTAGGTCAATTCCATAAGATGTAGTCACCAATTTAACCAAATAAAAGTGGGATAAGTGAGCAATGACAAAAAATGATATTCCTAACATAAATGTGATATTTGTATCCATGGTGATAGGATAAAAGGTCTATCACTCTAGTAGGATCAGCAATGTGCTCGGTGATGCAATTCATATTGTGTATAGAATGGTGAAAGAAGATCTAGAGTATAATTTATGTATTGTGGTGAGAGATCAGTTATTTCAAAAAATGGGGAAGATCAAGAAGGACAAAAGGAAATTATTTAAGTTTAGTCAATTAATTATGGGATTGTTCTTTTACTTTCAGAACTAATTTCCTAGTGTTGGAACTATTAATTGGATAGAAGGTACACCATTTGTGGTCTAGCTCAAAAACTATGTTAGATTACTAGGAAATAGTTTCAATGTGAAAGTTTGGGGTTATTTTAATGATTTTCAAAGTAAGATGCATCAAAGGGAGAGGATACCTACTCATGTTATTGAAAAATATAAGAAAGATATCTATTTTATGGTAGATACTAATACTTGTCAGATGGAGGTAGTAGTTCCTAGGACCTCGTGAGATGTGCCTATGGGGTTTGAGTTTGAAGGTGATATGCTAACTTTCCATGCATAAGATCTTTTGTCAAAATTGGTAGATCAAAAATAACCTAGATTTGGAACTTATAAAGAAAAGAGAATGGAATTCCATAGCAAATTGAACCAATCAGTGATTGAGAAGAAAATAAGAAAAGAGGTTGAACAATTTGCACTGAAGAAAGGCTTCACACAAGAAGCTATTAACAAGGCAAGAGAAAGATATGTTGTTGAGAAGGTTGAAACATCTGGTGCAACAGCTATAGCTGAAAGAGAAGATGTAGAAGTTATCTCTTCTACAAATGGTAGTGCCTCAACCGGTAGCCAACCAAGAAGTGCCTCAGCTACAATAGTAAAGAAGGAGAAAATATCTACTCCAGCAAAGGTGCCAGTTAAAGGGAAGAAAAATCCAACACAACCTGAGCCCACAAAAGAAAAGGAGGCTATTGCATCAAAGAAGGTTGCTGGTAAGAGGAAGAAAGAAAAAGATCAAAGGAACAAGGAAGCTAAAAGGAGTGAGGAAGAAGGTACTAAATTAGATGATGGCTAGAAGGAGCTAAAGGCTAGTGGTAAGAAGTCAAAGGTAGTTGGATCCCCTACTGCAAAATCTGTTAAGACGGATTTGAGTAATTTTATTTCAATTGATAACATAGTGAATAAATTTAGAAAGTGGGGTGTATTGTTTTATGTCCAAAAGCATTATGATCATTTCAATAAAGAACAACAGAGGAAATTGGAAGATAAAGTTCTATTCAGTATGAATAAACTGAGAAAATATCTCAATGAGTTACAACGATAGATTCCTACATCCTTGTACAATAATCTTGAAGCTAGGTGGTGTGGAGCAATCAAGAAAGACAAAGAGTTGATAGAGTATATTTTAGTCCAATTACAATCGAAGATGTCTAAGGAAGAAATCAAAGATACTTTTGAGAAAGTTAAACCAAAATTCAAGATCAAGAAAAGATTGACAAGGATACTCAATGATGAATTTTAGTTTGTGCATAAGGAAACTGATGATATCTTGAAGAAATTATTGGGTCTTGCTGAAGACAAGGAAGATGAGCACAAAGAAGAAGAGGAAAAGGAAAAATATAGTGATAAACTTGTGATAACACATACTGATGAAGGTTGGACGGTTGATGGTGTGAAGATCACACTTGATAATGTTTATTTGAATGAGCCCAAGGATACCATGGATACCATAGGTTCCTATCATGGATGTTATTGAAGAAAAAAGGGATACTAAATAGAAACAGGAGGAAGCACCCAAGAACACACAAGAAAAATAAGAAAAGGAGACAAAGGACATAGGAAATAGTCAGGATATGACCATAGATGCATTAGTTAAAACACATGTAGATGATCAACTGCAATAGGTACCATTAATGGAGGTAACAGGTAGAAATGTAGAAGTTGAAGATGAACCTAAGGAGAAGACCATTGTCAAGGAAACATAACAGGTAATAACTTTTCAAAGTATGTCTTTCAGCATTGTTGGTATGGATGAATTTATAATAGATATTAAAGGGAAAATAGATTTGAGTACTATGAGTCCTAAGGAAGTCATAAATATTTCTATGGCTATTAAGTCCCAAGAAAAGAAGGAGAAGATGAAACAAGAGGCATAGGTTATACTGACTGCAAGAGATATACTATCTCACTTAGTGCCTGAAGTATAGTGTGATGAGAAGGCCACTCCAATTTAACAGTTATGTAAATTGGTCACAGCTACTGGAAAGAAAATAAAAATTCTAGAAGATGTTGCCACACTGAGAGAAGAAAGTATTATGAAAGGAAGAGGTCAGAAAAATTGGCTCAATCTAATTGTACTTAACATAAATACCTTAAAAATGGAAGTGAACAAGGTGAAAGGTTCTCTAACTGTAGGTGGTAATATTCTTACCTCAACTAAACTAATTTTTCACATTTTTTGAAGGATTAAGATAGAAAGAGACGTGAAGCTTAACAAGAGCTAAGGATATTGACAATAAATTTTGATCCTATCGATAGTTAAGCTACAAGTTTTGGAGCAGAAGTTAGTGCAATCAATCATAAGCTTAAGGCTTATACGGATAAGAGGGAAAAGAGTATTGCAAACTTAATGGAGTTGCAGATTCTATTAATTCCTAAGTTGGATATTTTGCAAAAGGGTGTTAAAGAGGGTGAAATTATGGTAGTCTCACCTGCTTCGTGCACTGTAGAAGGATTGGAGGAGTTTTCACATTTTCTACATGGACAGATACTTATCATAGAGAACCTATTGAACACATGGATTAATGACTTACAGGTTTTGAAGGCCACTTTTGGTGATGTATTCAGTAGATCGTAATAGGTATGCTACTCTATCAATAATTTTTTTAATTTTTCTTATCTTTGTACTACCTTTGTCATTGTTGTCAAAGGGGGAGTAGTATAGTAGTACAGAGTGAATATTTTGGCTAAGTATTTGCAAACGGGGGGTAGATTTCATTTTTGGATAGTTTGACACTTAGCAATTTTTTCTTAAGTGTTGCCATCAATGCCAAATGGGGAGATTGTTGGCATTATGATGTAGGTGATTATATCCTAGATCATGTGATGAATGTTGTAGTGTTGTCATTTCTAGAAACAAGTTTTCTAGGTTGATTGAATCCATTATACTAGTGATGAAGGTGACTGCACAAGGATTTGTCTAAGTATCTAGTGTATCGGTGATAACATAGTCAGTCATGGTAAATTCAATGTGTGATGATAATTCTGAGGATTCAGATGATGCAGTTAGACAGAAAGTATCTACATAATTAGGTTTTCCTACATCTATGATCGTGTAAGTAGATTCAATGTACAAGAAGATATTTTAGGAAATACCAGTAATATCAGTAAGAATAGTGAATAGTCAAACTGGTTTAGTCAAATTGGATAAGTCAGTTTAGCGGTGAAGTAAAAGTTAAATACTGATTAGTTTAAGTGTTGAAGTATTGAGGGACGACATTAATCATTACAATTTCCTATGTTGGAGTGATCTCTTATGAATTTTGATTGGGATTTAGATGTTGACTTAGGTAATATATTTTAGGGTTATTCCACTGACCTAAATGTGTTTATAAGAGATGAAATCAAAAACAGAAGTGGTTGTTGTTGAGGTTATTGATTTTAGATTGTTGAAGGTGAAGTTTGTATGATAAAAGAAACATGTTGAGCAGTATAAAAGTGGATATTTTAAGCAGAAGGTTCCATCATTAGGTCATTCTTTGAGTTTACTTAGTCAAGGTAAGTTCTAACGAGCTTGCGGTCAAAATGCTTTAACAAGGTTGCTCCTAACAGGGTATGCAGGATCCTAACAGGTCTAAAGACTAAATCCTTTAATAGGGTGACTCTCAGAAGGAGTTTTAAAATCCCTTAATAGGGTATTTCCTAATAGGACTTTGTAATATCTCTTAACCGGGTTATAGATACTCTTAACCGGGTATACCTTAGCAAGGTGTTGTAATGCTCCTAACATGACATATCTTATTGGTGTACTACTAAGATTTGTGGGTGATAATTCCCACCATGATTTATACCTCTAACAAGGGTTTCCATGATAAAATATTGGTGTCTTTGTGTTGATTCTGTGGATGTATGATTTATTATTCTTTTATGTCACATTTAGTTTTGCATGTTCTTTACTTTGGAAGCTGATGAAATGATTTTGTAGATATGTGATTGTACTGATTCACCCCCCCTCTCAGACCCTTATAATACTAACAAGGAAGACATTCTAAGTTTTATGCTATTTGGAGTGGACCTTATGTTATAATCAGTTGCAAAGAGGCCAATTCTTTTCATCTATCCAAGCCTAATGGTGAAGTTATTCCAATTCCAGTCAATGGGATTCACCTTAAACTTTTTTTTTGATAAATTTGAAGGTCTTGTACATATTAGTTTAGGTTTCATGTTTTCTTGTAAGTGCATGAGCACAACTATTCTCCCAGAATGATAGGTTTTTTATTTTTGTTGTGTTGCAAAGAGGAGGTTGCAGGTTATTCCATTTTTGACTCCATGCTCAATGGTTGCAAAGGCTATTAATCTCATCATTTAGCAAGAAAATGCTCTTGGAAAGTGCTAGAAATGTTGGTCATTTCCCCCCCACCAGATTTATCATCAAGTTTTAGGATCATATTTTGGCACAATAGGTTGGAGGTCTTACCAAAAATATCATGCTTCAATTTTTCATCAGCAGTGGATTTTGACAGGATTGATCTTGTCTGACCGATAGGCGGTTATCAATCAAAGTTGGGTAGTCGATGAGTTGTTTCTGGTCCCCATTGAAAAGATTCTTTCATCAATAATGTTCATCAATGATACTATATGTTGTCTTATTGATGGGTGATTTTTGACAAATTTTAGAGTTTGGCAATGTCTTTTTGTGCTTCATCGATGAGCTTTGTTTCATCAATATCTTTTTCAGTTAAGCTTATGATCTCTTTCATCGAGTCCTTTATCGATGATATTTTATGTTTGACCAATAAATTTTGTCTTATCAATGGGATAACTTCATCAATAGCAATGGGAGGTCAGGGGCCAGTTCATGACAAACACGTTGTAGATCTCAGGTGAAGGAATAGGGATGGGGCTCACAATTAGATAACGCAGGGAATAGATTTGTGGCAGGGTTCATAGTGCAGGTGGAGATGATGAATGAGAGAAGGACACACATCCCTAGCTATCCTACAGGTGTTTCTATGGAGTTTGGGTTTCTAGTGGGCCACTTTTCCTTCCATTGATGGCTCTCTTCAATCGATATTGTTTTTGAGGGAGCCTCTTCTCTATTCCATAGAATTTAGTTTTTGATGGGTGGTTTACAAGATTTATCGATGGGATGATTCTCATCGATATATGCATTTTCAATGAGGTTCAATTGAGTCTCATTGAAATTTTTTTTGATATATTTTTTTGATCTACCAAGTGGTCAAGGTTCTCCTCAACATATCAGTTTCATTGATAGGTTTAATTTTTTATGAAGATATATTTTCTTTCATCAATATGATTAATCCTTACTTTCAATGGGTTAGTATTGTTTCAATGAGGTTTTCCCTCGTGTCACAAAAGTTCCCATTTTGATGGGACTTAGGAATCAATCAGATGGAAAAATATTTTTTTGACATGCCCACTCCATCGAAAATAGAGGTCTTCCTAGTCAAATCCCTTTCACCCATAAACAATGAGTTTCTTAGTTGAAAACATTGAATTCTAGCTACTTGCAGTTGATAAACAACTCCATCAATATAGGAAAATCTAATCTTCAGCTACCCTCCACACTTAGTGATTGCATATATTTTGTTACAGAAGGATCAACGTCAGTTTCATACGCCATCTGGGTACCGAATGAAGACTATTTTGGGTCCATATTTGTTGTTAACATGCTTCTAGCTTGCAGAAGCATTATCAACTACAGGGGCTTTAACTCTAAAATCTTCATGTCGCTTATAGATCAGGATTAACTTGTATAGATCATATTTCTTCTAAATTTGATCTATCATTCTTTATGACCTAACCCTAATTAGGGTTATGCTTCAATTGGTAATCAAAGTTTTGTTGGATCTATAAAGGCAATGTTTGTAAATATTTCAAAATCTCTTCTTTGTTCTTTGGAAGAATTATTTCTTTGCAATTGTAACTTGAGTCCTATCTGAATGTACTGAAAATCAATGTTTACCTATTCTAAAATTCAATTATTTAGTGCATTTTGCCTACATATTTGGACTTATTTCATCATCTGAAATTCTCTATGTTATATAACCCTAGGTTGATTCAATCCTATTTAGTAAATAGTTGTATTCCTTATAGGATCAAATTAATCTCTTACCTTCATTTTGAACTAAGGTTGATTAGTATTTGAATAGTGTGGTTTTATGGTTTTGTTGAATTCAAGTGCAGTTTTAGGCAAGCAGAAATTAAAACTTTCAATCTGGTGCATCACCTTCTCCCTTTTATTGTATCCTTCTTCTCTTTCCCCTTCAATTCATTAGATTCTAGGTACATCTTGATTGTAAAGGAAGTTGGCCTTCTCCGGAGATTCAATCCCCTTGATTAAGTCCCACATTGAGAGATTGTTTCCATGTTTCACAAGGTTGTTTTGGTCACTAACCATCACCTAAACAAGGGTGCAAAATTTTGTCTTAACAGGAACATATCAGAAAATTCAAGGAAAGACATAAGGAGGTCAACGAAGAGTTGAAACAAGCAAATGATATGGTTGTCAGTCTAAAATTACAAGTTGAAGAAGACAATAAGACAAAAGAATACTTGAATTTTGCATTATTGAGAACAAGACATAAATATGCAAGAAATTAGAACAAAAAGTGTTATTTCTCAAATCAGATCTAGAAAAGACAAAGAATAAAGAAGATAAATTCAAAATTATTATTGTGAAGCTTGATGCATTAATGGTTGTACAGAAGACTCTAAAAGACAAAAGTGGCTTAGGTTTTGAAGCCAGTAAATGTTCACATTAGAAGATTGATGAAAGAGTAAAAGAAGAAGAAACCTCAAAATCATAAAGATCAAGCAAGAAATCATCTATTCAAGCAACAAATTGTTCAAAAGTACACTTCTTTTCATGGATTATATTTTTACTGTAATTAATTTGGACATAAGGAATTAGAATGTAGAAGTAGATTAAATCAAAATGCTAGATCATTTTTCCATATAGTTCTTTACTTGTAAAAGATTTGGTCATAAGGCTAGTCAATATAAAAGTCAAGGCATGTACAATCAAAATAGTGGAAGAAATGGATATTTCCATGGTTTTTGTCAAATATGAAATATTTTTGGACATAAGGCTATTCTATGCATTTTTAGAATGAACATGGGAAACACATAATCAAGGAATGTAAAATGCTACAATTGCAACAAGGTTGGGCATATTGCAAAGTTTTGCAGAAATAAAAGTATGAAGAAAGATGATTCAGTAAATGCTAGTGAGCTTGAGAACAAAGTTAATATCAAAGAAGTCCAAAAGGAGATGAGGAAAATATAGAAAAAGAAAGAAGATGGGTCTGCACCCAACTATAGTGTAGAAAATTCTTTCGGTAATTAGGTTAAATGGGCTTTGGCTCAGGGGGAGCTAAATGGAAAATAAATTTCCCTTGCCAAAGATGATATGTTCTATTACAACATAAAAAATGAGGATACAATGTGGAAAATGATGGGTTACTCATGTTAGTGAAAATTGCGGAAGAAAAGATCAAATTGCGGTAATTAATGGAAATAAAAATAGTGATTGTAATGGACTGATAATTTAATTAACAACTTTTTATTTGTGCATTTATTATTTATACAAGCACATTGTGCAAGTCTTTAAGATTAAATTTTGAAAAGTAATTTGATTATTTGAAGCCAAATAAATTTGAGGAGAGCAAATTGGAAAGCAAGTGCGAGGGTTTTTGACAAAGAAAAAAAGGTATTTTTCATTCCCTAGTTACAAAATTTTGCAAGAAAATATATTTTTTGTCATGGATTCTCTGAGTATAGTTGATGTAGAAGATCAACCCTATTCAAAATTTAAGCGATATCCAACTCAAAATGACCTAATGGATGTATCCCATATAGCATATGGGGTTTTGTCAGCAGAGGATATCACAACTTATATTGATGTGAGAATCAAAGAATATTATCATGGAAAGTTGGTGGATTTGTGGAATAGTGATTTGACAAATAAGAATTTACAAGTGAAACCTGAATATGGTGCCCTATTTGAGAAGAAACTAACTATATGAAAAAAATTTCCCAACTTTTTCTATGATTAAAAATGGATAAGAATGGAAATAAGAAGAATACATGATTTTGTGTGGATGGAGAATTCGTATTTAAGTACCAAAGAGGGTATAATTGAGATTACTGGTCTATGGTTGATAGTAGCAGTTCCTAAAATGAAGGCTATGAAAAACAAGGAAGTTGAGAAATTAACCAAGGCAACTCTTGATGGAAGGGCATTGTTAGTAAACACAATTGGAAATCATGTGTTAAAATATGCCATACTGATGATAGGTAACAAGATCTATTTCACAAACATGGAAAGTTCTATATCTAGTATTCTAATCAATGGGGCTATGAGATGGTAGAAAGGAATGCTAACTATGATCTATGTGAGCCTCTGAGGGATCAGTTCTTGGAAAACCTCAGGAAGTCAAAGGAAATGAAGCAAAAAATTTAGTATGGTACCCTACACAGGTATGTATTTTATTCTATTTCATGAAATAAAATTCTAGTGTTGGTAGAATTGATTGGATTCCAAACATACCACTAGCACATCAAATACATTAATTAATGAGAAAATTAAAAGATATAAATTCCAAAGATGAAGCTTTTTCCTGATTCTTTTCTATATTTCAACACTGAATGCATCAGAGGGAAATGATTCCTAATAAGAGTATGGATAAGTACAAGAAAGACACCACTTTTATCATTACTCTAGATAACTATATTATGAAAGATACATAGACAAAAAATAGTATGGGTTCCTACTCTAGGATATGAGGTGACTAAGGATATTTTCGATA
Source organism: Thuja plicata (assembly GCA_018584345.1). NCBI lineage: Eukaryota > Viridiplantae > Streptophyta > Pinopsida > Cupressales > Cupressaceae > Thuja > Thuja plicata. The sequence goes on along the minus strand of MU223993.1, from coordinate 72,193 downwards.
GTTTGGTAGCAGTATTATTGGGAAGCCCTATACACACAACAAAAGAATGAATTATAACTTATGAAGAAAAGAACATGAAAGTGCACAATGAATTAATGCAACCGGTAATAAAGAAAAGAGTTCAAAAGATACTTGAGAAATCTACTAGAGTATCTAGCATATCACAAGAAGACATTGATCAAGTAAAAAGAGAATCCAAAATTCCTATTACTACTACGAGATGTGGAAGGAACACCCCTATTATTCCTACGTCCTTCGGGAAAAGATAAATTAAGACATATAGAAAGAAAGAAACTCTTGTAAATGAAAAGGACTCTCCAATTACTAAACTAAAATCTACTAAGAGGAAACTAGGAATAACATCCTCCTCTAAACCTAAGAAGGTCAATAAAAGAGAAACCAAGAAAAATTATGTGATAATAGAAGAATCAAAAGAATATGATGGATCTGTAGAAGAAAAAGATGAATTTGTATCTAAAGAAGAAGTTAGAAGAAGAAGAAGAAGTTTACTCAACATAAGAAATGACCTAAGCTATAGACTATTGTATATTCAGATGAAGAAACTAAGAAGGAGAAGATCAAAGTCAGTGTAGAGAAAGGAAAAGGTAAGTTGGAAGATGAAAAGAAACATCTTAAATTGGACACTCTATTTGACTATATGGCTCAAGAAGACAAGTTGAAAGAGGTTGGTAAGACGTATGGTAATTTTGATAAAACTGACAAAGACACAATTGTGAAAATATGTGTAAAATTCTTTGTTGGTCCAAATGCATTCCTTGAAGATATCAAGAAATATATTTTGAAAGATCCATGGAATGAATTGAAGAAATTAAGATTGAAATCCATTGAAGATTAAAATAAAATTTTGCAATATGCACTAGAGACAATTGGTGTTGGTTTGTCATATGCTAACAAAAATACCATGAAACAAGTTTACTTAGAAGTGTTCTAATATAAAATAAGACATGAAAAAGAGACAAATAATTATTTGAGAAGATGAAGGCAGATATAGTAGAAACCCTTCTGGTAATAGCTACAAAACTTAGAATATTATCATCTGGTAGTACTGGAATCTCCATGCCGCATGAACAAACTAATATTTCTTAGCTACCCACTAAAGATTAAATAGAATTGAGCATAGAAGAAGTTGATATGGGTAATACTCCTCTCCCACTTAGGACACTTCCCCTCCAGTCATTATAGAGATTATTGTAGAAGAAGCAATAAATGATACCTTGGAAAATTCCACAAAAGATACTAGAAAAAGTTGATCAAAAAATAGAAATAGAAAAGTGATTGAGACTGTGAATCTTGAAGAAGAAATGAAAGAGGATGTCAAAACAAGTGTAGATATGCAAGATGAAGGAAAATATGAAGGAGATACAATATACGAGAAAAAACAAAAATTTAAACCTGAGACAATTTTTGGTACTCCATTCGACACATTTAGTAACCCCTTGAATGATGTATTCAATATGCAATTAACTTTCCAGAAAGTAACCTCATCCAAAGTACTATTTGATTTGAGTAAAATGGATCCCATGCATAAATTCCAGTTAGGTGATACATTTAATTCATCTATGAAGAAATATTTGATTGATGACAAACATAAAAATGACAAATTGATTGAGGAAATGATTGAAATGTTACACAGAGCCACTCGTGATAGTTCCATTGACCCCTCCAAACCGTTGTTGAGATTTGCATAAATTTGATGCAATCATTCAAGGTATACTCTTCAAGCTTTAAAGAAGTAGTTGTAAATGAATTAGTAAATGAAAAGGAAAACATACTACTGGTGTTGAAGGATAGTTGTGTTAGTGCACATAAGAAATTTATTGAATTGTTAGTCAAAGGAAAATCCTACCTAGAGAAGGCTCATGCTCTATATTGTTTTACCTTTTGTTGGCCCGAGGCTACCAATGATATAAAGAAGGAATTAGACTCCTTTGATTCTTAGTTTACCACAACCTTTCATGGTCCTGATCTAGAACAAGATCTAAAAATTTTCATTAGAATTTGTATAAAGGAGATTCATAAGAAATAATTTGAGCTGCACCAACAACAAAACAACATAATCTTGCCACTCGGAAATCTAAGAGACTCTATTAGTGAGATTGTAACATTGATATCTTGTGCCCTTCTCAAGGTACATTAGGTTAATCTTTTTGACCCAACTCCCACTTCAATTGAAGAAGCAGAAAGACTCTTGAAGTCATTGGACATCTGGAATAATTTTTTGGAAGATGTTGTGCAAGCTTGGGACAACAACAAAGACTCATGGAAAGTTCAAGTGCATAAAATCAAGGGTTCAACCTCTTCCAATTGAAAATTTTGTGAAATAAGTATGTATTTCTTTGCTTCCTATATAAAACACTTTTGGCATCTTGTTTAGGGAGAGCATCTTCCTAGTTCTTGATTCGAGCATAATTGTTTTTTGTTTTTTGTACCCTTTTCCATTGATGTCAAAGGGGGAGATTTTTGGAGAGTTTTCAGAAGCTTTGTAAACCATACTGCGATAAGATATAAGAGATATATAATGAATATATGCATATATGGGAGACATAAGGCTATAATAGGTACATAATACATGGAAATAATATTGTTTCTATCAATGACAAAGGGGGAGATGTTGCATTTTTGTCATTGATGTCGCATGTTTCCTTTGGAAGTTTTGATGGACAACATGTTTGTGTTTTTCTTCGAGCTTTTGTGCATGTGAAGAGATGGTTTCACAATTTTGGATACATGTAATCCTACAATAAGACAAAAGACACACTCAATATTTCAAATGATATCTATACATGTTTTAGAAGGTATTTCTCTGGAATGTTGCTTCTAGAAAACACTATGTTTTCCAAAAACATGACAAGTCAATTAGTATGAGCACATTTTGTTGCATGGATGTTTTTGGTTCTACAATTTTGGGTCAAGGATAAGAAATGGGTAAAACATGTGTAAAATCAAGTTGGTGTCAATAATTGATTCTCTTTGGCCAACTCAACTCGGTAACGTGTGTAGAAGATAATGGGTGGAACCATTCTAGGCCGACCTATCCTTTTAGATATAACGTGTATATTCTGGTTGATATTTTGTCATAGAAAACTCATGTATATATGTGTGTGTGTGTACACACACACACACACACACACACACACACACACATATATATATATATGCACACCTCAGTGTGTGACATATAACTAATATGAATGCAATGTAAAAAGACTTTTGGTGACACCATAATAGTGAATGTAATTAGATGAAGCATGTGAAATATGTATATTGAACTTGTTGCCCTATTTCCTGCACATCCAATTTTCAAAATGTTTGGTTCTAATCTTTCCATCAAAATATATGGCTCAAGCTTTTAATTTTTACTAAATAATTAGTTATTTTTCAGAATAATTTTAATTATTTAAATGTTGGCCCAATGCATACCTTTGAAATAAGCCTAATTTTGTGAAAAATCATGGAAAACTCATTAATTTATGCAAGGTTGCTCAAAAAATTAAAATTCCTAACTCAAAAAGTTTCTAATGCTCAAAAAATGAGCATTCACAACCCAAAATGCAAAAAAGGTGCTTAAAACCAGAAGACTCAAAACTAAATTGGTTATGTGTGTTTAAAAAATAAGCATGCATAACTTAAAGGATTGTGAATGGTTTAAAAACTAGCTAGCATAACTTAAAAAGGTTGTGAATGCTCAAAACAATGAACATCCAGATCCAATGAAGTTGTGAGCGCTAAAAAAAAAGGGTATCTCAAACCCCTTAAGAATGAGCATCCAGAACCAATGAAGTTCTGAGCGCTTAAAAAAAAAACATGGGCATCTCAAAGCTCTTAAGGTTATGAATGCTGAAAATATGAGCTTTCTTTAACTGCCCATAATTGTTTACCAGAAAAGTTAGAGGGGAAAATATTTAAACTATTGATGAAAGAATGATATTAAAGCACAACCTTGGCTGGCTGACTTGACAATTTCATCGCAGAGATGTTATTATAACCAAATGACCATGTTGAATGATATGCATGCAAGTTGTTGAGTAATAAACATCAATCCCCAATTGCTCTCGTTGACAAGCATGCAAAGTATGGAATCACAGACAGTTGCCGCCAAGAGAGGATACCCCATGGAAGAAAATGTGATGATTGAAGGATATACACTTAATGGATTTGTTGCAATGGAATGAGCATAAGTCATATTTGGTGAGAAGCAAGTGTATGCAATTAGCAAGCCCAAACCCGCTTCTACCTCAAAGTTGCTTACTTGTTTGACAAAATGTCTTGATTGCAGGGTACGCACAGGATGGTAAAAGAAAAGCTTTAAAAACTTCCAAATAAATGCAATTGGTGGATGTTGGCCAAATTCTTCAACCTTATTCTAGCATCCACCCATTTTGTTTTATCCTAAGAGCTTCAAAACAAAGTACAAGCATCCATCGACGCATAATGAATTATGTTAAATACTGAGGTTGTCGCGGTGAAAGGAAAGCATTGTTGAACTCTAAAAAGTGAAAGTTCATATAGAAGCTCAAAAGAGGCACGCAAATTCCATACAAAGCTGGGCAAATTATGGCTTTGGTAAAGTTGTAAAAGATGCCTGAAGGGAGGATGAAGATCTTAAATTATTGTGAAGAATATATGTAGTCCAAAGTTGGCCAAAATGAAATATAAATATCAAAAGTATGATTATGCTCCAATTTTGAAGTGCTCATTCCTTGAGATAACTGATACGATATTGGGACATGTCAATCTACCTGAATTCTGGAAATAGACGGAAACACAAGAGAATGCCCTTGTAACCTCGCAGATGTTAACTAGTGGGTTGACATGTGCAGGAGGTCATCCAGTGTCTGTAAAGTGTCCAGAAATGGTTTTGGAATGTGTCAAGGCATATAATCCAGATACACGGGAGGTGGTAGCACTAGACAAAAGGATAGTGACGAGGTTGGACCCATTATCTATAGCAATTGTGCTTCGATTACCAATCATAAATCAGTATACTGATATCGACAATGAATATGCTGAGGAATACTTTATCAATAACAAGGACACTTGTCTTAACATCTTAGCCAGAATGAGTTTGAAGGTTGGATGTTCCTTTTTATCAGCATCGTATGTGAAGGCAAACAATTAATTTATTGGGCAGAAATTGTAAGTAATAATTTACATAGCCAACTCACGGGACTTGAAGCAAATCATTATTTTTATATGACCTCATATCTCTTCTATGCCATTGCAGGGATCAATGGGATCAATGGCATGAAAAGTTGGCAATGATTAAATGAAGAAGGTATATATGATCAATGTTGCAATAATTTATAATTATCACCCACAATTACAATTGGAAAAAATCTATCATCATTTTAGAAGGGTAAATGATGCTTTTACGATGCTTCCATTTAGAGAACTCCGGGGCAATATCGGTCTCAAAATTTCACTAGAGCTGCAACAATGATTCAACAGTTTGGAAGTTACTTCATTCAATTCCAAAAATTTACTTACTTCAGGCTGGCAACTTATGATGAATGTCCTTTTATGCTCCCAAGGTTCGTGGATGACAAGTTGGCATTAATTGAAGTTTGTAGGCAAGTTAGCCAGATAAACAAAATTTGCAGGAATAAGACAGTTTCCTACATCCAATTTCCAATAGATATTGGCCACTATCCCTGTGAAACTAATGTAGATGCTAAGGACATTGGGAGGTCTATTGCTAAAATCAACCTCTACACTTATAGATGCTGGAGCATCCTAGGGAAGTTGGCAATCCTATTTCAACCAAAAATATGTTTAAGTTATGTTTAGTGCTCGGTAGGTGAGTTGGCCGAGCTTTGTGGAGTCTGGTTGTTCTTGGTCATTTTGGTGCTTGGTGCTCGGTTCTTGGTGGAAGGATTGTTTTGCTTCACCGAATGGAATCGGTGTTTGTTGACAACGTTGATTCACCGAGCGGGCTCGATGGCTTTGTTTGTGCTCGGTACCGACTTGGGGGTCTTGGCTGATGAGTTCACTGACTGACTTTTTTGGATTGGGCGGACATTGGAGATTGCATCTGTGACTTGAGGGGGTCGTTGGGATTGTGCAGAGTTCCAAGGCATGTGGATTTGATGCATTGGATCTTGTGTGGACCTAAATCAGATTTGGTGCTTTCTTCTATGTATTTATTGTTTGTTTGCAGCCAACTGGGTCATTTAATATGATTTATCGTGGATTGTATTGGGTCGACTGTCATTTAGTATTTGTTTGTGAAGCTTACTTGTGGCTATGTTGTATATATGGAGTATGTAGGTATCATTCTAGAGGCAGGGAAGGGAGAGGAAAAGAGAGCAAGTTGATAGCAGACTGTAGTAAGTGGGTGAGAAAGAAATTTGTAAGATTGCTTTGTGGCTTGCGAGCACAAGTTTAGATATGGTTTCTTCCACTTTATTGTAGGGTAGGCTGGTGAAGTTGGATCTTGCGAGATCTTGTTAAATTTGTTGATGTATTGGCCATAACTGGGAAGGCCTTACAGCCTGACATGTTGCATGTAATTGAGTTTCAGAGATAATATAAGCTGATATAAGTTGTTATATCTATTATTGTTGTATTTTCATTGTTGTTCCTATTGTTGGTTGCAAGTTTGGATAGTCCTTTATTGGATCCTTTGAGCTTGACTACATCAAGTGGTATCAGACCTATTTTTTTATCAGGGTGAGATTGATTTGGTTGGTCTGAGTGAAGGTTGCAGATTCATGTTCCTAGACTTGTGAAATGTGTCTGACTATTTGTGTGAGGTAGTAGGTTGTGATCTGAATTGCAAACAATTTGGGGGTTGTCATAATGTGGTCGGTTGGAATTTGTTGCAGAGGGTTTTCGAAGATCTTGGAAGATGCCTCCAAGAAGATTGGACCCTAGAGCGATTGCAGATCTCTCTAATGAGGTGGAATTGAAAGTGATAGAAAGATTTAGATCAAAGATAGTGACGATGAAGAATGAGATGGTAGCTGAAATCATGAGGGCTATTACTAGTTTGTAGAGGAATGTAGGAATAGAGGATGGCTATGAGGAAGCTGCCAAAGATTTTGAAGCTTCTATCGAAGGTGCTAGACATAGTAGAGATGACATAGCTAATCAGTTGGAAAGATCTATGGCTCAGTTGAATACAAGTCATACAATGGAAGTTTCAAATATTTTAGGTACGTTGAACCCCAAGGACCTGATTGATTAGATCGGTGAATTAGAAGACTACTTTGAGATGGAAGATATTGGAGACCCTCTTAGATTGAGGTTAGCACAAACTAAGTTAAAAGGACATGCTGCCTTATGGTGGAAAGAGTTTCAAAGAGATAGGAAGGAAGAAGGTGACATGAAAATCACTCGGTGGTGATTAATGGTGACAAGATTAAAGGCTAAGTTCATACCTACCAACTATGAACTTGAGTTGTGTAAGAAGTTGTAGAATCTGAAGCAGAAATATCTCAATGTGAAAGACTATACCGAGGAGTTCTAAAAGTTGACTATTAGATCTGGACATAGGGAGCTTTCTAAGGAAAAGATTGTCAGAGATGTTAATGGTCTCATATTCAATATCTAGGATGAGATTGGCATGTTGAATATTGGTTCGATTGAGGATGCTTATTAGTATGCACTGAAGGAAAAAGATAAGTTGAAAAGGAGACATCAAGGTAACTCCCGTGGGAAAGAGAAGCAAGGGCAGTCGGTAAAGGATAAACCGAGAGTTGAGGAGGAACTGAAACTTTTTGAACCAAGGAGAAGGGAAGGTAGAGGTGTATTCAGAGGTACCTATTATAACTATGGTGAAGAAGGACATCGGTCATTTGAATGTCCCCATGTAGATAAGAAGGTCAGTAGTCACCAAAATGTTGTGGTGAATGAAGTTGCAAAGAATGAACCTGGGGTGGAAGGTGTGAATTTGTTGCTTAGGAGAACATTGTTGCCCAAGAAACAAGTTGATTCTTGTCAGAGGAAGAACTTTTTCAGGATTGTGTGTAAGTTTGGTGGTACATGTTGTAAGGTGATTGTTGATGGGAGAAGTACTGATAACTTGGTTTCTGAGGAGATGGTTCAGAAGATTAATCTAAGGAGGTTGAAACATCCTTGTCCTAATATAGGATAATTTGGTTACAAGAAGATCATGCAGTAGAGGTGAAGGAGCAATGCACAGTAAGTTTTCACATTGGTTCTTATAAGGATGAAGTATTACGTGACATTGTGGAGATGAGTTCTTGTCATGTTTTACTTGAGAAACATTAGCAGTATGTTAGAGAGGCTATTCATGGTTGTAAAAGGAACCTCTTTACTATCTTGAAAGATGGACATAAGTTTACTTTGATTTCTTTGAAGGATGAAGACAAGGGAAGGAGGATCTTGAGCATTGGTAGCAAATCGGAGATGATTGGAGGGGTTGGTGCAGACATTAAGGTTCATGGATTTGAAGGTACTTCAGAGAGTGCTATTGGTAAGAGAAAGAAAAAGAAGAACCGAGGCATGGGTGTATTGGTTAAGGACTCAAAGGACATATCGCAAGAATCGGTTTGGGATCTATGTGATGAATCCCAAAAGATGTTTGTGGATCTGCTAGAACATCTTTTTGCACGTGGGTGTATGAAGCAGGAGCATCCTAGGGAAGTTGGCAATATTGTGTCAACCAAAAATATGTTTATGTTTTGTTTGGTGCTCGGTAGGTGAGTTGGCAGAGCTCGGTGGAGTCTGGTTGTTCTTGGTCATTTAGATGATCGGTTCTCGTTGGAAGGATTGTTTTGCTTCATCGAACGGACTCAGTGTCTGTCGGCACTGCTAATTTACTGAATGGGCTCAGTGGCTTTGTTTGTTCTTGGTACTAACTTGGGCATCTCAGTTGATGAGTTCACCGACTGGCTTTTATGGATTGGGCAAACATTGGAGATTGCATTGTGATTTGAGGGGGCTGTTGGGATCATGCAGAGTTCTGAGGCGTACAAATTTGATGCATTGGATCTGGTGTAGACCTAAATCTTATTTGGTGCTTTCTTCTATGTATTTATTATTTTTTATATCTGACTTGGTCATTTAGTATGATTCATCATGGATTGTAATGGGCCGACTGTCATTTAGTATTTATTTGTGAAGCTGATTTGTGGATATGTTGTATATATGGAGTATGTAGGTAGCATTCTAGAGGCAGGGAAGGGATAGGAAAAGAGAGAAAGATGATAGCAGACAATAGTAAGTGGGTGAGAAAGAAACTTGTAAGATTTCTTTGTGGCTTGCGAGCATAAGTTTAGATCTAGTTTCTTCCACTTAGCTTAGGGTAGGGTGGTGAAGTTGGATCTTGCGAGATCTTGTTGAATTTGTTGATGTATTGGTCGTAACTGGGAAGGCCTTACAACCCAACATGTTGCATGTAATTGAGTTTCAGAGATAACATAAGTGTTGGAAATGAGTTGAGTAACTGAGAGGGGAGGGGTGAATCAGTTACCACAAAAACAAATCCAAGTCCCTTAGATGTCTTAAACAAATTTATCATACATTGCTCGGTTAACATAGATATTCTATTGTCACTCAGTTAACATAGAAAATCTTAAGATATTAACTGTGATTATCCTTTAGTACTTAATTGTAGAAACATAAACCATAAAGAAAATAAAATGTACACAGATAGCACCAAGATTTAACGAGGAAACCCAATATGGGAAAAACCACCAATTGCAACTAGTCACTTTTTTTCGCTCTTCTAAAGTGAGCCATGTTAGGAGCCAACCATGTTAAAGGTTACAATAACGCATTGTTAGGTGTGACCCTGTTAGAGGATTTAATCGCCTTGTAAGGAGTGGCCTTGTTAGAGGTCTTCAAACACTTCAATGTAGAAATGTCACATTGTGAAAGGATTTACAAAAGATTGTTAAATCTACTTTGTTAAGAGATTTAGATCACTGCTACAATTGTTAGAGAGTAACAATGGATTGACCTGTTTTGAGAAGCAACTGTCTTTGTTGATTCAGATCTCTACTCTGGCTTTAATTACTTGATCCTCACTAATCAGATATTCTGTTGCAGCTCTGTATGTTCTTTCCTCAATCAGAATCTCATCTAATTTTTCCTCCACACTTCATATCAAAACACACACATCTTACTTTCTTTCTTACACACTATTCAATCCAAACTTGACCTTATATGTGTGTGTGTGTGTGTTTTTGGGTGTGTGTGTGTGTGTGTGTGTGTGTGTGTGATAAGCTTCCAAATACTTAATAAAACTTAAGTTTGTCGGCTTCAAATAACCAATTAACCATAAAATATAAACAATTTTTAGTCAGCTGTCACTAAAAGCATAACTCGGTTAATACTGAAATCCTTCAATACCCGAACGTAATGCCCGACTGAACTCAGTTAGAACAAAAAATCACTTTGGTCTTCTTCAATGCCTGAGAGAGCTTGGCATAAACTGACTGTGCTCATATAGGATTAGACATTTGTGTAAACATCAATACACTTATGTAAACATCAATGATAATAGACAATTGAATAATTGTCATCAACAATCTCCCTCTTTGGCATTGATGGCAACACAAAATGTCATAATACAAAGAATTATAGAGCAACAGACACATGAATCAAATTTTGTTAATGTCCTTAGCTTCATTCTGATTCACATCCAAAAACTCTCTTTGTCTTCACAATCATTGAAATACAGATTTCTCCCTCTCACATTAATCTTTGTTTCTGATAAAATTTCTCCCTCTATCATCAATCTCTCCCTCAGTAATCTTTATGACATCAATAATCTCTCCCTCTTTGACAACCAATGCCAAAGACACTAACCAATGCACATCTAATGAAGTTGTAATGTACATGTTTGTATTGATTCATATGCAATGAGCTCTGAATATCTGCATCAACATGTTAAATTTGTTCTGTAGCTTGGTTGATGCATCACTAAACTGTGTTTTAGTGAGCCTCAGTTAGGGGAATCACCCTTAGCTTTCCTCTAAGATACAAAAATGCATCCTTAGGTAATGGTTTGGTGAATATGTCTACAATTTTTTCTTTAGTATTCACATATTCCAATCTTACTTCCTTGTCCTGAACCAATTCTCTCAAGAAATGAAACTTTATTGCAATATGTTTAGTCTTAGTATGCATCACAGGGTTCTTTTAAATGTTAATAGCACTGGTGTTGTCATAGTAGATAATAACTAGTTCTTTGATGTCTTCCTTCATACCTGACAACAGTTGTTTGAACAATATGATATTTGAACAATTCACTACTACAACAACATACTCTGCCTCTATTGTAGACTGAGAAATGCAGTTATGTTTCTTTCTTGTCTAGGAGACTAACCTCTTTCCAAGAAATAATTCTCCACCCCTTGTGCTCCTTCTATCATCAACACTTCCTACCCAATCAGCGTCAGTAAAAGTCTTCAAATCAAATTTTCATCCTTTCTTATACCATAATCCATAATCTTTAGTACCCTTAAGATATATTAGAATCCTTTTGATAGCCATCAAATTATTCTCTCTAGGATTAGCTGAAAACCTTGCAACAATACCGACTGCTAATGCAATATCAGGTCTAGTGTGAACAACATATTGAAGTTTACCAATCATGGATCTGTAGGTAGTCTGATTTACCTCCTTTGAATCATCATCCTTAGACAACTTATGTCCAGTAGGCATAGGTGTTCCAACTCGTCTAGAATCTTCAAACCCAAATTTCTTCAGTATCTCTTTAATGTATTTAGACTAAGTAATATAGATACCATCCTTCATCTAATAAAATTGTAAACCAACAAAGAATTTGATTTCACCAAACATAGACATCTCAAATTCCTTACTCATAGCTTTGGAGAATGCTTTGCATAAATCATCATGTCTAGTAAATAGTATTTCATCCACAAATATCTTTGCTAATAGAATCTTGTTCTGAGGTCTTTTGATGTACAAGCTACTATTATCATTAGTTCTCTGAAATCCAATACTTACTAGGTAACCATGCAATCTTTCATACCAGGCTCTCGGAGCTTGTTTCAGTCCATATAATGCTTTGTGCAATTTGTAAACAATAATCCTTATGTTAGGATCTACAAAGCCTTCAGGTTGCTCAATATAGACTTCCTCTTCTAGGATTCCATTCAAGAATGCAGATTTTACATCCATTTGATATACCTTGAATCCTTTATGTGTGTCATATTCTAGAAGAGTTCTGACTCCTTCAAGTCTTGCAATAGGCAAAAAAATTTCTCCATAATCAGTGTATGCACCCTAAAATGGTCGCCTAGACTTTGGGCCCCGTTTTATTATTTTATCAATTTATCAAGTTCCTGAATCAATATTTTCAAATATCAACAATATCAATTATATCAATTTCCTTGATCAAATCATAATCAATTCAATATTTCCTAAGGTTTGAGCCTTATTTAATTTAAAAGAGAAAAAATAAAAATA
>MU223992.1:2660232-2677817 GCA_018584345.1 Thuja plicata | reverse complement strand
GTGTGTGTGTGTGTGTGTGTGTGTGTGTGTGTGTGTGTGTGTGTGTGTGTGTGTGTGTGTGTGTGTGTGTGTGTGTGTACAAAAATACATCTAATGGCCAAACAACCAACTAGAAAGGACACAAACAAGGGCTTTTGAAAGGCTCCCCCCAACCTTCAACAAGGAACACAAACCACTGCACTCTACCTAAATAAAATCCAACACCATAACAAGAGAAAGTAGAACAAGGAGCATACACAACTTCTAGCCACACAAAACGTCACCTCCATAGGAATTCCCTCCATTTCAATAGGAACTATAGACAAGACAGAAGCCACCAACATAGAAGAAGAAACCCAGCACAACCAAAGGGGAAGAGAGGGAGAGAGAGCATTAATACTCAACCACTTAAAAAACCCACCCTCTGAAAACACCCCCAACCTTGTACAACCACCATTCCTACATCGACGAACCAAGCACTTGTCAAAAAACAAAAAAAAAAGGATAAAAAGGAACCAGCAAAGGGAGACGAATGGGAAGGGGTAAAACACATCAAAGTCCTATGCTTTCAATGCTCAAACAAATCCCAAGGGGTCTTTACTGAAGGGTAAATACAATATCACATGCATTCATATTTCATGGTTTAAAATGGGCAAAAAAAGGGGCAATATATTTCCTAAATAGGGGGAGGGGTTTTTTTTTGGGGTGGGGGGTGGGGGTTTATATAGGAAAATAGGTGTGGGGGATATTGGAGGGGTATTGGAGAGGGGTGGAAAAAAAGGAGTTTGGGGCAATATTTTTTGACCATAGAGGGATTTTCTAGTATGCCATGAAGGCATGTACTATGATTCAGATTCACTAAGTGAATCCCATGTGACCAATCCACACACAAAAACACTTCAAATGAGAACCAACCCACCCAAACAAAAGAGCACAAAATATGGGAAGAATAATCCCAACACAAAGAGAATGGGAAGAATGACATGAGCATACTAATGCATAATCTTGTAAAATGCTAAAATATAGCCACCACTAACAACGCTACTAATAGGAGCCACCAAACACTTGACCTAAGAAGAAAAAGCATCAGGGTGAATGAACACCAACCAAGGAGGAAAAGGAAAGGGTTTAAATAGTCAAATCTCACTCTCTTAAGAAAATAAACCCTAACAAATCCACAAAATGACTAGATAGAAAACCAAACACCCCAACATAGAAGCCTCACAAGAAATCCAAAACTCCATCTTCCAAGCAACCAAAGAAATGATGAAAACCTTCCTAGAAGATGGATCAAAGAAAAACTGGATGCCGCCATGCAAGAGGTTGACAACCCACCAATAATAAAAGAAGATTCTAGAAGATGGAAAATAAAATGAAGTTGTCAAACCATGTTAAGGGAGGCAATAAATCCCAGATAGGACTTAGCATAGTCGACCTTTTAAAACATCAACCCCTGAGCCTAGTTTAGACAATTTTTAGGTTTGTGCTTGATGGGAGGAAGATAAGGAGAAAGTAGTGTAGCCACTCTACAACCTTAAAATATATACTCTCTAGTATTGGCATGCTCCAAGTCTAAGTTTGAAGACACAACAAAAAAAGTTGAGGATGAAAGAAAAACACCAAAAAAATTTGCATCAATCAAAGCACCCAACAAATTGACTAGAAGAAAATCTTCAACTAATCTAAAGACATTGTGCCCAACAAGATAATAATAGATTAGTTTACAATGAAAACCATCCATAAAATCCTCCCTACGACCACCACCGAAATAGATGACTAAACCCCTAATGGTAAAATAGGGGACAAAAGTCCTAGATTAAAGGAGGTCTTCCAATGATCCAACACCAACATAGAATAACACCAAAGGAAACACCCAAAGGCCACAAGGGTGAATATTATCAGGCTAGAGATGAATGACCAAAAAAGGCCTCAAAAGACAAAAGAGGCATAACAAATGACATAAAGAGCCATGGATCCTAAAAAAGGGACACCCACAACACCATAATAAAAAAGCCATAAACCCAAAATAAACCACATTATAAACCATTCAAACTCCCAAATCTGTAGGAAACAATTGCACCAAAAGCCACAAAGCCTCCGAATGACCACTTCCCACATACAAACAAATCAAAAAGAAGAAAATTGCAAGTCGAGGGAAGAAAAAGATATAGAAATAGGGAGAGAAGAACCCATGTCTTCCAAAATGCTAAATATCCTCAAGAAGATCCTTCCAAAAAAGATCCTAGAGAGGCTATAACCAATTTTTATAGGTCATATGAAGATATACTAAGAAAAACCCTAGAAAGAGAAAGGGGACAAAGATTTGAGAAGGGAAAAAAGGAAAGTGAACAAAATCACCCCCACGACATCTTTGGAAACCAAAGCACCATCCTTTGTATCCTCATAATTACAATCTACATATAATCATCTTCTTCCATGTTAGGAGAATCTACAAAAGGTTCCCCTAAGACCCCAGAAACAGTAGATTTTAAACTTCTACCACTCTCAGTCATCGCTCCCTAGATTACTAATAATTTAACTCATTAATCATTATAATTGTTAAATACTTTATGCACATTTGGGATTATTGTGTATGTTAATAGTTTTCTTTTTAGTTAAATTTGGTATTTATGTACTCGTTAATAAGAGTTTTAAATTTTTTATGGATTCTTAAATATATTTTTTATACAAAGTTGGCATTATGTACATGTTTGTGTTTTAGGAATTTGTAATACATGTTTGGACAAATCTATGAAAAGAGAATTATGTTTATGATTTTTGATTTTCATGTATATGATATTCTCATTATTCTGATTAAGATCAACTGGGAGAGGGCCCAAACCCATCAAAATAACATAAAGTCAAAACAATAGTTCCAAAGGAATTCATGAGAACTAAACTCAAAAGAGTCTAGAAACTAAATGACCAGCAAAAAAACCACAAAAATACCAGCAACTAAACTAAGCATTGTCCAGAGACTTAGAACAAGAAACTAAATAGTAGGAAGTTAAAATTCCTTCCATTCCTCATTAAGCTCTTTAAGAGTGTCCAGAAAAGAATACTTCCTAGTCTGGCACATAGTGTCCATAACATGTCCCTCTTTCATCATACCACATCCCTCTTTCATCTGCTGGGCGGTAATCATCTGAGTTTACTCCCCCATCCTTCTTTTTCTCTTTTGTTACTCCAAATCTTCCTATAAATTATTAAAAGAGTATTTTGTTCTTTCCATCATGTCCAAGTACTAAATTTGACAACCTCAGCCAGCTTCTTGTTTATCTAGTTTTGATTAGCATTAAAATTCCCTAGTTCTCTTATCATTTCCTATTTATCCTTATCTTAGGGGATGAGAGGTTTTAGCTCATGAACCTAATCCTCCATAATTACCCATTTGTACAACTTTTAAGCTAGCTCCTCCAAAATTTCCCAAATACTAGTGTCAATTTTGGTGTTGGACCAATCACTAGCTTTGGCTTCGACCTAAAAAATAGCTTACAACCTGTTAATTTTATTTCTTTTAGTGTCTGGCTAGGAAATTAACCATTTGATTATGGTATTTTTCTGGTTCTATAGAATATAAAGCTTTTCCACCTTGTTCACAATGAGGGAATACTCAAGTAGATCCTTCTCAGTAATGGGGTTTTTTTAAGTGAGGCAGGAAAACATTAAGGGGACATCATGGTCTATAGAAACCTTTTATTCTTATTAGGGGAAGGGGTTTAGGAATAGGACCAGAAGTTTTGGTGGGGGAATTCTCAGGGGACAAATTCAATTCGATGGACCACAAGGACTTAGAATCTTCAGACAGAACAATAGTGTTAATGCCAAGGGCCTTCATTTTATCTTTGTGTAGAGGGATAAACCTGGCAGAACTAGAGTAGGGTGAGTTAGAGTGGGTTGAATGAATTTGGGTCTAACTATAGTTTTACAGAGATCCACAATTTTAGGGGGTCTGAGGGATACGGGTTATTGAGACCGATGACACAGGACTGAGCCAAATGGAAATTATAAAGTTAAAGAATTAATTATTAAACCATGAAGGAGGGGAGGCCCCCCTAATTATTAACCTTACTAATTCTCTAAGACATGGACGCAATAATCTAGAAAGGAAAATAAAGTTTGATATTGTTGCGAAAATGATTAAGCATAGAAAATAAATGGGAACATAAATTTTTAAACCTACCTTCAAGGGTGAAAATTGAAGAGCACCAAGGCAATATCCTTCCATTTTCTAGGAGGATTTTCCCTATTGAATCCATTTTGGAGTCTTAGAATAGCTTCCCTAGGACCAACAAAATGCTTAAGATCTTGTTTATGGTGACCATTTATTTCTAGGGATACCCTTGCCCTCTAAGAAAATACATGTCTTGAAACAATAGTCTTTGTAGAGATGTTGAACCAATCTTATCCTTCCATTATTCTAGGCCTCGGTAAACTTATTAGAGAGGTCTGGGTTGAAACCCGTCATACCCTCAATGTAGCTATCAAGATGTCGAGCCTATAAGATGGGCCAAAGGGCAGTGTTGTTCTTGTATTCATCACACTTTTCTGGTTCAATTTGATTCAAATCCTCTCCTATAGTGTCTTTATAGAGAGAGCTCATAGAGACGAGTATAGGGTGAGGACCAATTACCACTACAAGTATAATAAGAAGGGAATACATCTCAAAAGATCTAAAAGGCCACTCAAAATAATGATAAGAATTCAATAATAATTATTTTTGGGAAAGTATGTCCTTTTCAAGATGTGTCCATATCTAGCTCGATCTTTGCACGAGCCTATTGAGGTACGTCTTGAAGTTCAAACCAAGTTTCAATAGTTCTAGTAAATCTTCCCACTACAATGAGTCTATTTACGACACCATTTCCATCACAAAAGGTGTGCTGGTAGATGATCATCCAAGTTTGTCATGAGGATACTACATCTAATAATTATATCTTAGGTTTCCCAACCTCCAAAGTGTATCATGTTGAGCATATTTATGAAATTGAGGGCATCAATCTCAATGATGACATTTTATAGCCTTGATTAACTACCAATTCAATACAGTGAAAGGTAACTACCACCTCAGCCATGTGGGTAATTTACAAACCCAAATTCACGAAGTAGGATAAGATAGTTTTACCACATCTATCTCTGATGAGACCACCCCCATCCACGTGACTAGGGTTCCCAACTTAAGAGTCATCGAAGTTGACTCTCACCCAACCAGAGTCATGGGGGACCATGATATTCTCATTTTTAATATAATCTATTTTCCAAATTCATCTCCTGGGGAGACTTCATGACTTGGATGTAGCAATTTGAGCTATGACATGACGCAAAATTTATCTCCATGATTATAATTTTATAATATTGTAATTGAGAATATTTCATATGTGCATATTGGTTAAACCTTAGGATGGATGTCTAGAGTCGTCAAGGGAGAGTGGTTCTCAATGGGGGTTAGGGCCATAAATTGAATACCTAATTAATGAACTCAGAGGGATCAGATAAATACACATTAAATAAGATATTATAATGTATCACCCATGTCTTGAGTGATTGTTCAAACTAAGGATGGGAATGGGATGATATTTGTCCGTCAATGAGATGTTTCAAGTTGGCACACTCAAACTTCCTTACCTTTATGAAAGGATTGCTCGGTTCCACATGAGATGTCAAATGGGAGTTGGTGTCTAGAGAGATTCTAGATAACCCATTTTGAGGCATTATGATGACAATCTCTCCTTCATGTACATCTAGAGTCTAGTCCAATGTATATTGAGTGGAGACATATGATATGGTTTTATTTGGTTGCAATTATTTTGGTTATTGTTTTCATGTTTATCCCTTGTTGTTTTTTGTTTCCTGTGGTTTTATGGTCAGGTATATGAGAATTGGAAGGATTCTAGTTCCCTCCTTCAGTGTTTCAATGATGCATTATATTTATGTACTTGTCTTGCCTTGTATTTATAATAGAAATTTGTATTGGTTGTATGGGAATCTCCTCATGGAGATTGATATAGTCTTTTAGAGGATACATTGTGATTAGGTTATCATGTTATTTTTCTTTAAATGAATCCACATCTAATTTGATGTAAGGAAAATGTGAGAATTTTTTTGTTTTCCTTTTGAAAGTATTTAGTTGTTATGGATTAAAGTGTAAGTGCTTCAATGTTATTTAAGTGAGTGAGTCTTGTACTGGTAATTATGGTAGAAGAGCTCAAAGAATGTATAATGTAATTCAATGTTGTTTATGTTGCGAATAATTAAAATAATATATGTAATTATGTTATATTAGATGTTATTTCTTTGGGGTTCATAGCGGGGTGTTACATTTTAGGTGTATTACTTCATTCACATGAATTTGTTTTTTAGTTTTCTTAGGTTTCCTACTATTTCTCTTCATTTTGTGAGTGGTTAAATTATGAGTGGTATAGGATCTCTCCTATAATATAAGAGATTTGAACCCTATAAATAAATTTAGTGTACTATTAACCAATAATTAGTTATATAATTTAGTATTCATAAATATCTCATACTCATAACGTCTTAAGTACTAGATAACTACTCTCAAGTACTAGAAAAAATATTTATATTCTTGGTATAAAAAGTTAGAGTAATATTTAGAGTTAAGTATAATAACATTTGAATTTAAAGTAGGACTAGGTTAATATTCATATTAATGTGAACTAATGGCAGCATGGGAAGAATCAGAGTGACAACAAGAGTTATGGCCAGAACCAGGGTGACCAGGGAAACAACAAGGACAATCACAGATATGGAATGGACAGCACGGGTGTAACTAGAAATGTCAGGAGCTATCACAGCAGGGCCACCAAGGACATTCTAGATACAAACATTTTTTAGGTAATAAGTCAGTCAGAAGTGAGGAGGATGATACAGTGGGAAAATTTTTCACACGTATCTTTCGTCATCGACCTATCGTTCACATGGTGAAAGATACACATGGTGCACACAATATTTCTTGATTTAGGGCACATGCATTTGCTGATAAATTTAAACCACAACCAGGGTATACCTGAGGTGATCATGCATATCTAGATGATTTCAAAAAAATCTTTAGAGGGAAGGCAGTGGTCCAACAGGCCAAACCAATTTTTTTCAATCCGCGATACCATCTTAAGAAAATAGAGAAGTTGGCAAAAGCCAATACACCAAATGTTGGTCAGAAGAGCCCAGAACAGGAGGGTAGCAAACCCCAGCTGACTAAACCAGAGGGTAAAGTGCATTTTCTAGACCTTTAGGGAAATAAGGAGAATAGGGAGTTCTAGGGCTTTGTGTCATATTAAATAAGAGAAACATCTACTAAGCCACCACAGGAAATCACCTGCCCCTCCCGATATAGCTAGAAACATGGTATGCAATAGACAGATTTTCAAATAAATTTTAGGCGGGATAATGGAAATCTCAGTTTTCTTCATACTAGTAAGGGAAACAAATGCCCAAATAGGAAGATGATCAAACATCCAATATTTGATATCTATGAAGGCACCCCTCTAGCATCGCCATTTCAGATCCACCACAACCTCAAACTGAAAGACCAAAGTCTTGATCTCACGTCAAGTGGAAAGGCAATGGAAATACTCAAATCCACCTTCAATCCAAATTTGGGAAAACCTATGTAAAAATGGATTAGGAAGCAAAATCTAAATCATGGCTTATAGGAAAATGGGGGAAGGTCTTAACCTCTATGCTTCAGCACCATGTTGATCTTCTTTGATAGACAACGCTAATTGGTAAGTTTGCAAACACTCTCGTACCTTTTATGGATATTAAGTCTTGGGCTTTTAAATCTTGGGAGGGTTTGAAAGATATATTCTTATATGATATGGATTCAAATTTATTTATTGCCATATTTCATTCCAAATTAGACAAAGACTCTACTCATAATGAGAAAGGATGGTTTTGTTTGGGATCTATTCTTTTTACTATGACATGGACGCTGAATTTTGAACCACATTCAAAAACATGTTGATTCTTTCCCCACTGGATCTCCCTTCCTCTACTCCCTCTGGAATATAGGGGTCTAGATGTTATTGAAGCTTTGGTAAACTAGCCGGGCATTTTTATCAGGCATGATCTCCTCCCATTTGAATATCCAAACAGAGTAGTCAGGGTCTGCATTCTCATCAAAAAGACAAAAAAATTCCCATTTCAAGTATAGATCAAGTCAAAATGGGGCTCATTGGAATAATGTATAATTATTCAAGACAAAAAAAATTGTCTATAAGTTTCAGGATAAATTAGGACACCTTAACATTCAGTGTCAGGGGACGCAAATCCCAGAGGTCAACATGTGCAAGGATAATTTGTTACAACCAAATTTATGCTCTATATCTAGAAATACCACGGCCCTTAAAAAGGGATATAGACCATAAATCATCCTTTGATCATACCCTAGGAAATATCCCAAATATGGACAATACCCCCTCAGCTTGTGCGGTGGTTGCAAACTTATTCACTCTGCTCTCCCACCTCTTGTGGCATTTTAAAATATCTCATCAGAGCCTACTGATGCTCTAGATTAAAGGTCCTTCTAGAAACACTAACACCTTCCCTGGGTACCACCTGAATGAAGGCTTTGTTAAGTACTTGAGAGATAATTTGCCTCATGTCCACAAAAGTGTGGAGACAACATATTTTAGACCAAAAAACTTGGCATCAGAAATATGTAATGAAAGGGGAGAGGAGGAGAATATCATTATGGTGGATATTTGTGAAATGAAAATAGAACCAATATTGGGAGGTAATTTTTACGAGTCAGAACTGGAAAGTGTGACCCAGGAAGCTTTCAGTCATAATCATAAAGATCAGAATATTCCACCTATTGGGGATGATCAGCAAAGGCATCTATGATAGGATAGGCTGGTCAAAGGATGTACTAATCAGGATCTTAACACAACATATCTAAATATGGACCTTATGGTGAATTCCATGTTGATAGAGGTGGAAGAAAACAAACTCAATGGGATCATCAATGGGTCAGTCCCTCTGCACGAAAATATGGAAATAGAGGATTAGGACCTCCAGGATTATGACGAGGGAGATACAACAAGGGGTGGTCAGACAGAACAAGAAATCTCCTATTCAATCTTCCAAACATATATAGACTCCACAAATATTAAAAAATTTCCTCTACAAAAAACCCAAGGGGGTGTCTGTCAAAAGTGTCTAAATTGAAGGAGGAGATTGCTATAGGCACCCAGTTAACTCTATCTTTCCATAAAACACCCAAGAAGTGCAAAGAAGAGGTCATGGCTTTAATCTCAAAATAATCAACTAGAAGTAGGAGGGAAAGTGGCTCTCTGAAAACAAAATGAGAATTATATCCTAGAATGTTAGAGGCTTGAATACCTCTAACAAATCCAACCTCATCAAAGATCAACTTCTTATGGGGGGCTGAAATGATGTTGCTTCAAAAAACTAAGTTGTCAGGAGAAGCAGGAGATAAACTCCTCACTTCCTAGAAAAATTGGGGTTTCATAAAGTCATCATCGATCGGTGCCTCAAGGGGTCTGGCTATTCTCTGGAATATACATAAATGCCAAGTCTCGTTACTATCAAAGAATGTTAATTGGCTAGCTGTGGAAGTAACAATTTTTTCTTTATCTTTTGTCCTAATCAATGTATATGGCCCAACCTTAGTGGTAGGGAAACAAAGGCTTTGGATATCACTTTCACACCTCTTGACAGGTCTCCAGGATCAAAAATTTATCTTGGGAGGAGATTTCAATGCCACCCTTGGTGGCCAAGACAAATTGGGAGGAGAAAATCAGTCCCCCAAAGTTATAGAAGATTTTCGGGATTTTTTGGATGGAAATCAATTAATGGATTGTCTGCCATCAAATGGCAAAATTTCATGGTCTAATAAAAGGAAAGGACATCATTTTTTGGGAGAAAGGCTTGACATATTCCTTGTTAATTCTCTTTGGTTGATTGAACATGGGTGTTGTCCCTCTTCTATCCTCTCATTAACTGGATTAGATCACTTTGCAGTTACTATTGAAATCCAGATAGACATGTCGGCCTTCAAACCTAGACCATATTTCAAAATAGAGAAAATGTGGTTTAGAGACCCAATTTTTATGGCTCTTTTGAAATCATGGTGGTAGCATACTCCTTCCATGGCTGTATTTTCTATGTTTAAATTGGCTAAGACACTGGCTTTCATGAAAAACAAGATCAAAGAATGGAATAAGATATCTTTTGGTAACATCTTTAAACAAAAATATGATCTGCAAAGTAAACTAGATGATATTGTCGAGTTCATCCTGAATCATGTGTTGAATCCAGCAATGTATGAGAATCAAAAAGAAATTACCCAAAAATTTGAAGAAGTGTTGCTCAGGGAGGAAATAGTTTGGAGGCAAAGATCTAGGGAGCTGTGGTTAAGAGAGGGTGACAGGAACACATCTTTTTTCACATCTCGGCTAAAGTAAAATGGCATAAAAACTCCATTTTCTAAATTAAAGATGGAAATGGCCTCAATCTTACTAAGGAAAGGTATATACAGTTGGAAGCAATCAGATTTTTCACAGATCTACTCTTAGCAGGTATCTAATATAATCAATTGTATTCCAAATATTACTTCAGACTTGGATAACAAAACCTTGATGGATCCATTCACTTTGGACGAAGTAGATCCTCAATTTTTGATATGAATGTAGACAAGGCTCCTGGACCAGATGATCTCACCCCCACTCTTCTTTCAGAAATATTGGGATTTTATGGGCCCTAACATTCACAAAGTAGCTGAAGAATCACAAAGGCATCCATGTATGTTCAAACAGTTCAATAATACAACAATTACCCTTATTCCTAAGTGTCAACACCTTCTTCATTTGGAAAATTTCAGCCTATATCCTTGTGCAACACTATATACAAAATAATTTCAAAATCAATGGCATCTTGGTTGGGAAAACTGATTCCCAAGATCATATCAAAACAACAAGGGGGTTTTGTCCCAGGGAAAGACATTGTTGAAGGAGAACTAATTGAACATGAAGTGCTCCACTCCATTAAGGAAGAAGGCCTCCCAGCATTGATCCTCAAATTGGATATGACCAAAGCATATGATAGGGTCAACTGGAATTTCCCGAGTCTCGTTATGGGAAAAATGGGATTTGCGAGGAAATGGATTAAATGGATTATGTCTTGTATTTCAAGAGAAAAATTCTTTGTCATGATAAATGGGACTCCATGTGGGTACTTCTCTTCATCCCAAGGGGTCAAACAGGGGGACTCCCTCTCTCCTTTATTGTTTATTACCTTGGCTAAAGGGCTCAATAGACTCATCTCATTCAAGAAGTCTATGGGCTTGTGGGAAGGGATCTACATTAGACAATCACACCTAGAAATATCACATACCCTCTTTGCAGATGATTCTCTTATATTTGGAAAGGGGATTATCAAGGAGGCAAAAATCATCAAACTAAGTCTCAAAGAATATTGTGAGGCCTCATGACAGAAATTAATTGAGGTCAAGTCTAAAAAAATTTTATTTAACATTAACCCTAAGGCGGGTAAAGTTACTCAACAAATACTTGGGTTATCAGTTGAACTCACCCCATGTAAATACCTCGGCATCCCCTTCTTCCAGGGTAAGGCTAAATCAGCATTTTGGGATGGAATCCTGGCAAGTATTAAAGAAAGAATTGCTTCCTGGAAAGAAAGGTGGTTATCCCTGGCAGGTAGAATCCTATTAGCCAAATATGTATTAAGCTCCATCCCTTATTATAGTCCTTGCTCCCCCGGGGGTGATGTAAAAAATCTCAAAATGTTTGAGGAACTTCATCTGGAAAGGAAATCTGGATGACAAAAAGAAAATCCCACTGGTTTCCTAAGACAAATTTTGCAAACCAAAAGATAGTGGGGGGTTAGGGTTTCACAACATTTGTGAGAGAAACCTTAGCCTAGGGGAAAAGTTGTCTTGGAAAATGTATCAATGTCCACAGAGCTTATGGACTCAAGTCATTAGAATGAAATATCTCGATACAGATGATCCGGCTAGAATTTTCACAATCAGTAATCCCCCAAATGGCTCTGATATGTGGAAATTTATTGTTAAAAGTTATCCACTTTTCCAAATCTCCTACAGGCTAGAAATGTCTTGGAACAATGATGGGGGGTGAAAGTTGTAGATTATCTGACATATGAAGAAGGGATAGTCAAACAGAAGGACTTCTCACAATTACATATTCCCATGGCAGTAAAGTTGGACCTAGAAGGGATTCTTAATCAATGGTTCTTGTCGATAAATGGTGACATGGATAAACTGATATGGACAAAGAGTACTTCAGGAAGATATACAGTAAAATGGTGCTACAAAGTTATGGTATCAAATCCTAAAGACTCCAATTCAATCCTCAAGTTTGCTTGGCACAACTCAATCCTACCCAGAATTGGTGTCTTTATGTGGCTAGCAATCCAAGATAGGATTTTGTCAAGAACCCGGCTTAAACGTCTTGGCATCTCAGATTCTTTCTCTTGTCTATTATGCAATAAGGTAGTGGAGGACTCTAACATTCTCCTAGATACATGTGATTTTGTACAAGAGGTGTGGAAATGGACAATTAGTCAACTTGGGTGGAAAGGCCTCCTGCCAAACACCCTGAAATCAATCCTCCAATAGTGGCCTCTACTAGATCAGGATTCTTTCTTCTCAGTAATCTGGTGAGTAACCCCAACTACAATAATATGGTGTTTGTGGTGGGAGAGAAACAAGAGGATCTTTAGAAAATAGATTTCTCTAGTGGGTTAGATATGTACAGTGGTAGAGAAATATGTATCATAAATGGTCAATGCTCACATCTCTAAGGCTAAACCTCTCTCATCTACATATACATCCTTTGATAACGCTATACTTAATAAATGGAAACAAATTGCAATTCTATGCAAAGGGGTTCTCATTGGTAGAATGCCTAAGCAACAAGTTAGAAAAGACATCAAATGGACTCCTCCTGACCCAAAGTATATAAACCTAAATTTTGATGGTGCGTGTAAAGGGAACCGCAAAAAATTGGGTGCGGGATTTGTTTTAAGGAGAGATGATAACTCTATTATGGAAGAAGCACATTGTAAGCTTCCAGATGGTACTAACAACATGGTCAGGGCTAGGGCCATTCTATGTGGGGTCAGGATGGCTATCCAAATAGGCATGAAAGACATGCACATTGAAGGTGAATCCCTCCTAATCATCTCTCACTTATCCGCCAAGGATTTAGTGAACTGGGAAATCAAATATGTTCTACAAGAAGTAGTCAAACTCCTCCCTCTTTTTTCATCCTACAAGATTTCACATTGTTACAGAGAGGGTAATAGATTTGCTAATTGGTTATCCAATCAAGGGGTTATTCAGGATGAGATGGATTGGGAGGCATATTACACTATGCTCAAGTGGGATAAAATACCAACCTTCTTACATGATGAGCGTTGTCCGAAAAAGATGTCATGATTTTAAGGGGATCAAGCTTGGGAAATCAATGATCACATGGTAATATGATTAAATTTGTAATTAAAGGTAATATGTTTCAGTATTTTGTGATGGATTTGATGTATAATGGGATGTGGTAGATGCCCAAATAATACCATAGTGCAAAACACATCATCCATGTTTTTTGATGCTTAGCACAAAATTGATCTCTCGTGATAAGCTATTATGCTTCTGAGGTAACCATAAGTCGTGGCACTTGGTATAGTGTTAGAGTGTCCAAGGAGGTACAAATTACAGATTCAAATCCCTCAGGAATTAATTCCTACTTGGGGAAAACTCAAGGTTTACAGATTTAGCCGATATCCAGCCCCGTGTGAAATAAATGTGGTAGGTTACACATTATGTGGGTTTAGGTCGTAATGAGATATATATTCTCCCCGTTTTGGGTTTTTTGTTATGAATTTTTCCATTTTCTTCTCTATGGCTAGTTTTTGGTAGGTTCGCTATTCAGCAAGTATGGATTATCGATGTCTTAATCATAGGATATCTCTACCAATGAAAGAATGGGAACAGTAATTGTCGGGCCCATATTTGGGAAGACACGTGAAAGTATCTTTTAAGAAACTTTCGGGTGACTTTATGGAGGCCATTAGGAATATAATTGGTGATGGAATCCTAGTTCCTGATGCTCCTAGACACATCTATCATTCGTAGGCAGTCTCGGTCTTCCTATCCAACTGGTATGATATGATACCAGACTAAAAAGTCTTTATGTTGATGGTGTCAAAGCTCCTAAAACCAGAATTTGCGGCAGCGTCGGATCTACATGTGGCACTAAATGGGTACTTGGTTTTAGGTTCAAAGGCTTGGATTGGGGCCTCTTCCCTCCTTCTCACCTGGAGTATAAAAAGGAGTTTTTCTACATGTATGACATCCTCAAATTGATGTTGGAAGGTTGAGATTCGCAACATCTCTGGAGGGAAACCTTAAAATTCATCGACATTCTCCCGAATGATGTTGTTGCAAAAGTGTTTAACCTATTTAAAAACCTCTCTGTAGTGCTGGCATTCATGGAGAATACTGAAATGGTGAAGCCTCCTACCCACATGTCCACATGTTCCTCTTCAACTACTTCATCTAGGGCTTCACGGGCACAAAATATGTCTTCAAAAGGAAAGGGCAAACAGTGAGTTTCATAACTCCGAGAGGAAGGATGGGCTTGAATCAAATACTGATAATATTTTTTGAGTATGTGGGAGGTTGATATGCTAGGATTATTTCAGATATGTAAATGTATAGTATGCTAATTTAGTTTTTTACATGTTAATATCATTCTGACCTATATTGTCTTTGTAATATGCAGATACTATAAAAAAATTTGGGCTAGGATTGGGGGTTTTCTTCCCTGCTTCTTTCCTACTGGAGCTCTATTGAAGCAGTTTCTATAATAATTATTAATATATTATCATGGTTCTGCCATTTTTTCCCAAAAAAAATAAAAATAAATAAATAAATAAAGAATAAATTGAAAAATAACATAATATTTATTTAGTAATAAATGGTATCAAAGAGTATGATATTTTTTTAAAAATAAATTATATACTCTCTCAACTAGTGGGTGTAGTAACCAAAATCAACCACAACATAATGACACATTTAACATTGCAACTTTAAATACCATGATAGGGTTATTGTAACCACACTCACATAGTCTTAGCACTAATTAACTAATAAATTAGATTTATTTAATTAAGTAGGATGTATCTCCATCATCCAATTATTTAAATACATCATATTTATTTAATTGAAGAAACATCACACATCTACATTTTCTCGTTGATTAAATAATGGGACAGTCATGTAACATCATGTATCCTAGTGTAATAGCCTAATAATGGGAGAATCATGTCACATCTAGAATTTTAAATAAAAATAAATATAGGTCACAAGTCCAAAGTTAAGTCAACACTTAATCAAATATCCATCAAATCCTCCAAGACAAGCCTAGCTTCCCATCTCCAACTACCATCAATCCACATTGAAGCTAACTTTTAATCCCAACCATTCATCTAATGAAATGAATTATAGCCCTTCATGCACCAATCACTAGCTTTAAATCCCTATCTTTCTTAGGCTTAAATAAAAATGTTCTCTCATGGAATCTTGGCCGTCCATTTCAAAGAAATCTAAACCCTCCATCTATTACCATCAGATCTATAAATCAAGAAATCATTAAAAAAAAATAAAAAAATAAAAAGAATTGCATGCAACAAGTTATGTTACAAAATTAGTTAATTATGTTCAGCTTCAATCTTCAGAATACTTAGATCATACAATATTTGTAAAGTACAACATTATTTACATTTCTTTTATTCCATGTTAGGTGGATACTTGATATAGAGTGCTTGATAGATTGCGATGTGTATTTGGTACTTGATTCTTATTGATTTGTGCTTACATTTAGTTTTCAAGAGTAGGTGGTCATTTTAATTATTTTATTAAATCTTGAAAAAGATCTTGTGTACTTTTGACTAAAATTCTTGTGATGATGATTTGTATGATGTGTCAAGCCTCTAATATTGTATCATTGAGAAACAACCCATCATTTCATCTTCCATGGTGTCTCTTCTGTATTCTTTGAGAATATAAAAATATTTGAGAATGAATTGTGTGGTGCAAGCTGTTAAACAAAACATCTTATCTACCCCATATAACTTTATATTCATGGGTTTCCTAGTAGGGCCTTACATTTTAGGTGTATTACTTCATTAACATGACTTTGTATTAGTTTTCTTAGGTTTCCTAGTATTTCTCTTAATTTTGTGAGTGTTTGTTATAAGTGGTATATAATCTCCCCTATAAGACAAAAGATTTGAATCCTATAAATAAATTAAATGTATTATTAACATATAAATAGTTATATTATTTAGTATTCATAAATATCTCATACTCAAGGTCTTAAGTACTTGATAACTACTCTCAAGTACTAGTAAAAATATTTATATTTATAGAAAACTATCTAGAGTTAAGTACAGTAACATTTGAACTTATCAAAAAAATTGTAGCCATGCATTTATATTAAGAATAATATGAAAAAAATTCTGATATTCATTTAGTAATAAATGGTATAAAAGAGTATGATATTTGTTTAGAAAAAAAATGTATAATCTCTCAACTAGTGGGTGCAGATAACTAAAATCAACCACATCATAATGACAAATCAAACATTGCAACTTTTAATACCATGATAGGGTTATTGTAACCACACTCACATAATCTTAGCACTAATTAATTAATGAACTAGGATGTATCCTCTAACATTCTCTTCATCTTTGAATTATTTAAATGCTTCGTGTGTGTGTGTGTGTGTGTCACAAGTTCAAAGTTAAGTAAACACTCAATCAAATATCCATCAAATCATCCCACCAATGCTAGTTGCACATCTCCAACAACCTCCAATCCAAATTCAAACTAACTTTTAATCCCAACCACTCATCTAATGAAATGAATCATAGCCCTTCATCCACCAATCACTAGTATTAAATCCCTACCTGTCTTAGGCTTAAATTCAAATATTCTTTCATGGAACCTTGGCCCTCCATTTCAAAGCAACCTCAACCCTCTATCTATTACCGTCACATCCCTGAATCAAAAAATCCTTTAATTTTTTTATTTATTTTTAAATGATTGAATGCAACAAGGTTATGTTACAAAATTAGTTAATTATTTTCAACCCAAATCTTCACAATGCTTAGGTCATACAATATTTGTAAAGTACAATAGTATTTACATATATTTTGTTCTATCAAAACTAGATACTTGATATAGAGTGCTTGATAGATTACGATGAGTATTTGGTTCTTGATTCTTATTGATTTGCACTTACATTTAGTTTTCAAAGACTAGGTGGTCATTTTATTTTATTTTTATTAAATCTTGAAAAAAATTCTTGTATACTTTTGACTAAACCTGTTGTGACAACGATTCGTATGATGTGTCATGCCTATGTTTGATCATCGAGAAACAACCCATCATTTCGCCTTCCATTTTCCTTCCATATAAACACTACATAATAACAAAATTAACTACCCAAACAATGACGTCTCTTCTGTATTCTGTGAGATTGCAGGAACTAATAAACACCATAAAAATATCTGAGAATGAAATG
>MU223992.1:2634436-2645273 GCA_018584345.1 Thuja plicata | reverse complement strand
AAATTGTACTTTAGTCCTTCAACCCAGTAAACATCATCACATCTTGTATTATTCAGCAGAATTATAGAACCTTTACCTTTGATAGGATATGGAGCATCATTACCAAATCTAACAAATCCTCCATCATTTTTTTCCATAGTAATAAATTTTTGTGTATCACCAGTCATGTGATGTGTGCAACCACTATCTATGATCCATGCATCATTTTTTCTCATGTGAGAAATTAAGGCTTTTTCTTCTACATACCTTTCTTCATCAGAATCATCTTTGATAGTAGCATAAACAACTTCCTCATCTCCATTATCATCAGTGTCATCATCAGTTAATCCTTCTTCAGAAATGTAGTGTGACTTCTTACCTTTGTCTTTGAAATCTTGATATCTTCTGAATTTATTTTCTCTCTTATTTTCTCAGTTATCTTTTCTTTCATCATCCTTGTTACCTGGACATCTAGATGCAATATGGCCAATCTTGTTGCAATTGAAACATTTTAAGGGTAGCTTTCCTCTGTACTTACCTTTCCCTCTTGGTAACCTTCTAGCTAACAATGCTTCAAAATCCTCTTGCTATCTATCATCTTCAGCATACAAAGTTTCCAACTCACTTCTACATTTATGAAGTCTTTCAATCACACTGCTTGCATAGCTATCACTGGAAGTAGAATCTCTAGGGTTTCCAATATTCAGGGATGACTTGAATGCAGATTCAATCTTAGTAGTAGTAGTCAGACTATTATCAAATTCATTTAACTCAAATGCAGTCAACTTACCAATTGTAGCATCTAACAAGACTGTCATCTGAGGAATGGATCTCAATTCTTGTATAGCTCATACTCGGATAGCATACACAGGTAGAAAGTTTCTCAATAGCTTTCTTGTCACGTCTTCTTCATCAATATGTCCTCCAGCACCTCTGATAGCATTTACTACTTCCTTTAGTCTTGTGCTATATTGTGTCACGTTTTCTCCTTCTTTCATTCTCATTGAATCAAACTTGCCTCTTAGACTTTCTGCTTTGGCTTTCTGAACATGTTGATCTCCTCCATGTACCAATGCAATCTCATCCCACATCTAATTGGTTGTATCACATCCATTTAGATCATTAAATTCCTAGTCGGTGAGAGAGGAGGATATCTCTATCATCAGTTGTGTGTGTTCTTGTCTTTCCCTTGCCTGCTCAAGTGTCATAGGACTGAAAGGTGGTGGTGAGTACTCATTATCAAGATAATATAATACATATTATCCAATTCTGGAGAGATGTAGTCTCATTCTACTTTTCCATGTAGAGAAGTTGTCCTTATTCAACTTAGGTGCCTCCCTCTTATACATCTTCGGACCTTTAACTCAAGTCCCTTTAAAATTTTCTCTTCAGATTACTGGGCTCTGATACCAATTGTTGGTCCATAGAGAGGGGGGGGTGAATCAGTGGACTTTAATCTCTTTTAACTCTCAACCTCTAAATCTGATTCAACTTGGTAAACTATCTTTACTGCACTCTAGACAACATGCAACCTTGAACAATTTAAGCAACAATATTAACACATATCATCCATATAAGATAATGACACATTAACACCAGATTTAATGAGGAAACCCAAATTGGGAAAAACCTCTATGGGACTTGTCACCCAAAAATAATAATAATCTTCTGAAGTATGCTCGGTTAGGAGCCAATCCTATTAAAGATTACAAAGCACATTGTCAAATGTGACCCGGTCAAGGGATTTCCCTCAGATCTGTTAGGATCTTTACTCTGTTAAGAGTGGCCTAATGAGAGGACTTAAAACACCCTGTTAGAATGTCACCTATCTCTAGGGTTTACAATAGGATAGTTATATCCACTCAGTTAAGAGATTTCTCAGATACAAATATGAAACATACAATAAAACTTGATCTGTTAATGCAGCAACTATCTTCTACCTTTTGCTTGATCAGATCCTTTTCTGCTCACTTGGTCTACTAGATTCAGTGCTTCATCACTTCTTCAAGACTCTTCCATCAATCATTCATAATATCTATTTAGAATTCGGAATTCAGTCTTCTTCTTTTCCCTGTATCACTTGGTGACTTCACTTCTGTCAACCTTTTCCTTTTCTTTTCAATAATCAACCAGCAGCTGCTTCACATTTGTGTAGCATTACTTATATAGACAATATTTTTCCTCTTGATCTCCTTGATAAGGTTTTCAGCAAATCAATCTCAGTCGCTCAATCATCCTTATGATTTTTTACCGCTCAGTGAACCGCCTGACTTTGGTGAACCACCTGACTTTTGCCTTGGGACTTGTTCCCTTCTTGGGACTCATAGCATTTGTTTTTTTGCTTAATCTCTGCCTTCAATCTTCATCTTTCTTTTTCAGTTCATAGATCTTGTAACAAACTTCTTCCTTTCCTGTGGAATCTTCCAGCTCATCATGATTTGTCTTAGATTCGATCTTATCATTAACTTCCAACGACTGTTCCTTGCTCGGTAACTGACCTTAAGACTCGGTAACATGAACTTCATTGTTCAATTACTAACAACACTCAGTGCCTTTGCATGAACTTGGTACTCGGTAACTATGACCAAATAACATTTCTACTCGGCGACTGTTTTCGCTTGGTGCTTGATTCTGCTTTCTTTTACTGACTGCTCCCTCTGCTTACATAACCGACTAACTTCTCATACTTGGTAGTCTCATTCATTTCCTTTACCAACTTGACTAAACTTTGTTACCGACCATTTTATCATGAAAATAATGTAGAAAACAATTATACCAATTATCACTAAATCATTGTCTAATCTGTATTAGTTGCCCAGTTAAGTTCTTCAACACTTTCATCTTTTCACTTGCTCTCTTTCCTTGTCTTCCTCAACTTGTAGTTTACTCCAAATGATATGGAAACTCAGTATGAATCAGAAATCAATTTCTTGACATCAATGAAAAAATAACAACTGATTCTAAGAGTATTCTAGAACTTTGTATACCTCTGATCTCAGTCTTCATCATCATCTCATCATGTGAATATTAGTTGGTTAACAATAATAACATTTGAGATGCATAATATTAATAGGTTCCTTAAGAGGGACACCATTCATATCATAAATCTTATAAGCACCTGAAGAAAAGTCCTCAATTACTACAAATTTTCCAAGCCAATTAGGGCTAAACTTTCCTTTTTCACCAAGAAAAGCATTCACATTCCTTTGATTTTCATATAAGACTAAATCACCCACCAAAAATGACCGTTCAATTACCTTATGATTATACTATTTCTAAAGTGATTTATGATAAGCCTTTATATGTTCCAAAGAATTTATTCGTTGTTCATCCAATATTTCTAATTTATGTAATCATTGTTCCCGAAAAGTATCCTTGTCGATTATCACATGAAATGAAACATGCAAAGAAGGTATTTCCAATTCTAAGGGCATAATAGCATCAGTACCATAGAAAATATTATAAGGAGAAGTACCTCTAGCAGTATGAACACTAGTCCTATAAGCCCATAAAGCATAAGTAAGTTGCTATAATGCCAGTCTTTCGCATGCTTATTAACTATTTTATTAAAATTTGCTCAATAACTTTATTCGATGCTTTAGCTTGACCATTAGATTGAGGATAATAGGGAGTAGAAAATCTATGCTGAATACGATATTTCTCCAAGAATTTTGTGACTTCCTTATTCTTGAAAGAAGTACCATTGTCTAAAACTATCACTGAAGGAATACCAAATCGTGCTATAATATGATTAAGGATGAAATCACAAATAACATCCACAGTAGTAGAACGAAGAGGAATATCTTCCACCCACTTCGTAAAGTAATCGGTAGCTGTTGGAATGTATGTATGTCCTTGAGAAGAAGCTGGTGAGATTTTTCTAATAAGATCAAAACCCTAAATACTAAAAGGCCATGGAGCAACTTGATTACAAAGCTCACGAGCAGGAGCTTGAATTAAGTTACCATGTTGCTGACACTGAGGACACTTCTTAACAAATGTAAAAGAATCGTGTTCCATTCTTTGCCAATAATATCCCATTCTAATAAGTTTATTAACTAAAGACTTCCCACCAAAATGTCCCCCACAAGAACCAGAATGAGCTTCTTCTAAAGCTATCAGAATTTTGGTTCTACCGAGACATCTTAATAGCAAACCATTATAAGAGTGTTTATAAAGCATACCTCCCAAAATGATATAATGTGCTGCAAGCTTCCTAATACGATTACACGTGTTCCTTGTTGCTGATTCTAGAAAAGTACTATCTTTCAAAAAATGAAAGATATGTGAATACCATTCATCCAAATGCAAGTTAAAGCAATCAGCAGTAACCTTATTAGAAATTACAGGGTGTTTAAGAGTATGTATAGTAAATTGAAAGTCTTCGGCATTATTCTCGAGATAAACCAAAGAAGCTACGCTTTCCATGGCATCTACATGTCGATTATCTTTCCTAGGTAAAGTCTGAATCGTATAAGAAGAGAATTGTGAAAGAATATCAAGAGCCAAATCTCTATATTGTGGATTATGAGCAGCTTCATCCCTTCATATTAAAAACTTGGAAATCTACGAGGATTCGCAATTGATTGTCAAACAAATCAAAGGAGGTTATCAGACTAAGAACGATAAAGGTAAATTATATTACATAGGGATCAGTTTCTTTGTAGGAAGGACCAAGATAATGCCAACACCAGAAACTGTCTTACATATAGAACCATCAAAATATAATTCCCAAACATCCTCTTTCTTGATAGCTAGAATGCTCTCATCGGGGAATTCTATTGAGGTAACGCTTGTATCAGAATGAGGACAAGGAGCTTCAACTAAATAATTAGTTAAATCTTGTCCTTCAATTGATTTTTGAAGAATGAAATTAAGATTGAATTCCGTAAGTAACATCACAAACTTTTCCAGACGGCCAGAGAGATCAGTCTTTGAGAAAAGGTATTTTAGAGGATCAAATTTAACAATCACATTGACTTCAACTTTCAATAGGTAATTCCTGAGTTTTTGACAAGCATAAACTAAAGCCAAGCATTGTCTTTCCAAATCGGTATATCTTGTTTCATAATCAAGTAAAGTCTGACTAATGTAGTACATCGGTCTTTCCTTACCTTCACTATCATGTTGACCCAACAATGCACTCATGACATTCAAAGTAGCAGAAGTATATAGATAGAAGGGTTTATTAAATTGAGCACGTTAAAAAATAGGAGGATTGGCAAGATACTCCTTAAATTTCTCAAAGGATTGTTTACATTCCGTGTTCCAAGAAAAAATGGTATCTTTTCTAAGCAGGGAAGTAAAAGGAACAGTTCTATTGGCTAAGTTAGAAACAAAGCGACGAATCGCTTGAATTTTTCCTTGTAATCTACGTAATTGAGAAATATTCTTAGGAGGAGGCATGTTAACAATAGCATCTATTTTTTCAGTATCAACCTCTATGCCTCTCTTAGAGATTATAAATCCTAATAATTCACCATAATCAACTCCAAATGAACATTTCTTAGGATTCAATCTCATATTATAACTCCTAATTCTTTCAAATATTTGTCGTAAAATAAAAACATGATCCTCTATTTGTATAGACTTTGCCAAAATTTCATCCACATAATCTTCCAAAATCTTATGAATGTAACCATGAAAAATCAAAGTCATAGCGCGTTGATAAGTTGCTCCCACATTTCTTAATCCAAAAGGCATCATGACCCAACAAAATGTTCCCCAAGGTGTTATAAATGTGGTCTTAAGTTGGTCTTCAATAGGAATAAAGATTTGATTATAACCCGAAAAACTATCCATAAAAGATAATAAAGCATGACTCGGTGTTGAATCCACAATCATATCAATATTAGGTAACGAGAATTCATCTTTTAAGGATGCCTTATTTAAATCTCGAAAGTCAGTGCACATCCTTATCTTATTTTCTCCTTTAGAAACAGACACAATATTGGAAATCCATTCAGAATAGTCAATAGAGTGGATGAACCTAGCACCTAATAATTTTTCAATTTCGGCTTTAACTAACAAGGCAATCCTGGATTCATCTTTCAGATTTTCTGTTTCACAAGTTTAGCATTAGGTTTGAGAACAATATTGTGAGTAACAATCTTAGGATCTATACCCGGCATATCCAAATATCATCTCCAAGCAAATATATCCTTATATTCAAGAAAGAGGGAAACCAACTGATCATGTTCATCTTGATTCAAACATTTCTCAATTTTGATTGTTTTTTAGAGTCATTCACATCCACTTGAACTTCAATAGTCTCAGTTATTAATAAATTACTTTGCATGGGAGAATCCATTGGCAAAGGAGAAATATCTTGTTCATCATGTTCTCCAAAATAGACTTCATTATTCAGACAATAGGGCTTTCTTCTTTTATGATGAAACGTAGGTAGATCCTGATATGCCCCTAAAAAATCGGCTAGGGCTTCATCCTCAGGAAAAATATCCAAACTAGGTTTTTGATCCATGTCAAGGAGAAGTGGATTAACCAACTTCAAATGTCCACCACAGATGTGATTGACATTAAGAGGAAAAGCTGACAGTTGTTTATAAGGATTGAATCCTAACCCATAAGTATAATCATAAACTTCATTGTCCATGGGCACTTGTATGCCTCGTTCATATTTACCACATCCTTTCTCGTTGAATCTTGATTTCTTGAGTAGATGATAACCAGAACCATATCTATCGGCCATATCAGATTGAGTTAAAGGAGCGGCATATGTCACAATGTCATAGCAATCTGGTTTTATCGTCTCAATTGTTTCTTCAAGTGAAGCAGCAACAAAGTTGCTTTTTAATTCCTTAGAAAGTGGGTAAGGAGTAAAAACTTGTTTTTCAAACCCACTTTGTTCTTTCATAAATTCTAAATCAGAAACTTTATATTCTCCCATAAAAGAAGGATTAAATTCCAATGTTCCCCAATCATCTCCGGTCAAAGAAGAAGATGGATTTTCAGCTTTTTTAACTTCAGGTGGTTGCTTAGGTTCCTTACTTGGTTGTATAGGTTCAGAAACCTTAGCATATTCTGCATTTAGGCAAGGATTTGGCGCATCATCCGCATGTAGTGTATACATTAGATTGCTATAAATGAACCTAACCTTACGATGAAGAGTAGAAGGAACCGCATGCATAGTATGTAACCAAGGTCTTCCTAATAGAAGGTTATAATTGAGAGGTCTAGGGATAACATGAATAGGTGTATTGAGAAGAACTGGACCAAGCTTAATAGGTAGCATAATAATGCCCAAAGTTTTCTTTGCGATATTGTCAAATCCATGAATAGGGATATTATCCGGTTGAATAGCTGTAAGATCAGCCTTAAATGCTTTAAGCATATCCATGCTACAAACATTAAGCCCAGATCCATTATCAATTAATGTTCTATGAATGATACTCAAAATAATAGAAACAACAACCATAAGAACATCATATTGATTGTGTACCTCAACAGAAGGTAAATCATCATTGGTAAACACAATAGGAGGTATAGAAGGCATATTAAGCATGCACTCCAAAAAAGAATTGATATTCTCTTTGTTAGGAGGCGGAGCAGGAAGAGTAGATAAAGATTTTTGCAAAGCCTCATGATATGTAGGAGAAGTTTGAAGCAATTACCATAAAGTTATCTTAGCTAGAGTAGCGCGTAATTTCTCAACTAAGTCATACTCCTTAAAGGAAGAAGGCAACCTAGGTGCTTGAGGAAGCATAGGTTGGGAAGGAGGTAAAGAAGTTGGAAAAATAGGTTGAGGATTATTTCGTGTGCGATAAGCATGTGAGATGGAATCCATGTTATCAAAGAAATCCAAAGGATCTCTAGGTTGACCCTTAATAGTTATTCGAGGACATCCTTTTACCGTCATCAAAGGTTTAGGAAATAACATTCTAGGTGCATCAATGTTGCAAATAGTGGAGCATGACGGTAACCACGCACACACCCTATGGTAAAGATCAATTGGAGAGGTTGTGGAGGAGGATGAAATAGGAATAGGATCCATGGAGATCTCATTCAAACCATTTTCATTCTCACTTCCATGTACCTCATTAAGGGATCTATCTTTTTGTGCAATAAAAGCCTCATCAAAGTATTCAAAACAAAAGTCATACATGTTGAACACAATGTAAAATTACAAGCATGTAAACCTTTTTGTGTTTTTTTTTTTAAAGAAATTTTGTAATTTTTTATACATTTTTAAAATATAAATGCAAGAGCATAAAAGAAACCTACTTCTATATGCATGCAAGATCTAATATAAAATGTAAATCTAATACCAAAGAGAAAGAGTTGTCTATCGCGGGTTCACCAAAATGTAAAGGGTAAATTTGGATAGTTTTTTTAAATAGGGTTTTAACAATGGGGATTTGCATATAAAAGAGACCCTATGCCATATTCAACCATTTACATTTAATTTTTATGATAAGGAATGTAAAGTTGGAAATTTTTGCAAAGAATAATGTAGCAAAATACCTACCTCACATCATAGAAAATCTGGAAATACCCTTTTTCTGATGCATGTGTTGAGTTTATGGAAAGTCTGCAACCGAAATTGGAACAGAAATGTAGAGAGGAAGAAAACCCAGAAATATTTTTCCAATCTGGCTTAGTTCTGATTTTGACCCAAAAGTCAATGCCACCTTTGACCCAAAATTTTTTATTCTGACCCAGAAGAAAATGTCAATTCTGACCTAGAACAGAATGTCAATTCTGACCCAGAATGTCTAATTTTGACCTACAACTCCTGAAATATCTCCTGCAAATATCTAAATAAGGGGATTTTGGGGTGGCTATATAGGATTTTGCCTTAGTCAAACCCCAGTTTTGGTGGTTTCCACCTCCACGAATAGCCGAATGTAATAGAATGTATGTGTGTGTTGCTCTTAGAAAGAGCTTTGAATGTATATTGCCAAGATCTAATCCTCTAGATTGAAACCCTAGCATGAATTGAAAATGAGAGAGCAAAGCATAGATTTGAATATGATAAAGAAAGTATACCAAGCCCCCAAGGCTAAATTATTCCTACCAAACTCACAATCCGTAGTTGCTACCCCATGATAGTATCTTTTGAATACTTGAATGTCGTAAATGGTAGATCCAAGAAGAAGGAAGGAAGGAATAACTCTTTCTTGCTCCAATGGAGATCCACAATAGCTTGTCCACAAAAATGCTTGTATGTATTAAGTCATCATCATATCCTGTCCTTCTATATCATCCTCTTGCATTCTTGCATCATCATCATCTCATAATCGTAATCATGTCATCTCAAGATTTTTTGTTTCATGAAGAAATGAAGGCAAAAGAGAGTGTTTATATAGAGATCTCAATATAGACCTCCTAGGGCAATGCAAGGGACCCAAATTTAAATTTCGCCTTGAATTATGGTCCAATTACAATCACCAACCAAGGAGGGGATGTATTAATTTGAATATCAAAGAAAACACTTGTCCACCCAGACCCAGGGACCTATTTTTAAGTTTAGAACCCCGATAAGCTCTGGATCTGAAAGCGGGGACCAACACCCGAAAGAGGTCAAAATCAACCTTGATCTTGAGCTAGGTCAAAGTCGACCTCAATTCTGACCTAGGTCAGAATCGACTTCAACCCTGACCTGAGGTTTCAGGCAGGTCACCTTAAGAAATTTGCAAGATTCCTAGATCACCCGAGGATGTAGGAAGGTGAGAAAACACACCAGAGTGCTGGAGAGAGGCACAGAGGCCATAGAGGAGGTATGATGAAGATTAGGAGAGCCAGTACATAGGTTCTACCTAAAAATAAAGCCATAAAGAAGGAAATTAAGGAGGATCCATAGGATCCTAACCCTAGTTTCACTTAGAAATGGAGAATTAAGTGCAGATGCATCCTAAAATGTAAATCTAATATGCAAGTGTACTAAATGAGAGTGCTAAACCTAACAAAATGAAAGTGCTTCCATTTTAAGACGATGCACTATTTAAAAGTAAAATATTTTGCCAAGATCTGAAGTGATACAAATGAAGCACAAAAATACAATGAGCAAAGTTGACCATTCAATAATGAAAAAGAGAAGTGTAAATACAGGAGTGAGTGATTGGGTAAAATCAAAAGTCGACTCCAACACTCAATGAGTGGTGGCAGGTTGCCTCCCATGATCCTAGGGCGAGGTATCAAAATAGAATCGACGGCGCTATAAACAACTCCTAAACAAAGACAACTTGTGTAGACAAGTATCAAATGAAAATGTACGACTAAACAGGCTTAATGAGCCTAACTGTAATTAAATAATTACACTAACAAAAATTATACACACAAATTTTGAGAATAAAATAAACAATGATGTAAACATTTCTTAACTGTGTATTTGTGATAGAATGTGAAGAAATTTACAAGGGTTGTAACTCATATAATAAGATTACAATCAAAACTTGAAACATTTTGGACCTAATTTGAATGTTTTAAGGGCGCCAAAAGGAATGAACATCAATGTTTGGGTCTTACCAAGCTTTATGGCCTCACTTTATGTTTGATTGATTGTCCATTTTTTAAACAAGTGAATTTGGTGATGTTTTACCCATTACTATGTTTCATATTAAAAATTGTTAATATACAAATCCATATATAAAAACACAAAACACACTTCTTGACATTTGAGCTTTATTATGTTTGATTAGCTATTCAGCTCAGCACAGGAAAGGAACCACAAATAATACATTAATACATTCGGTTGAGGGCAACCGAATCTTAAAAAAGGAAATGTTGGAGGCATTTCAAACGACCGGTTTAACCAGAAATTTATTGATCTGCTCTTGCATCTCATGGACAGACACGCCGAAGCCATCATTGCTCTTGAAAACAAATTGGGATACTCTGG
>MU223992.1:2595075-2621883 GCA_018584345.1 Thuja plicata | reverse complement strand
TAATTGATTAGATTTGTTTGGTTGGTATGTCTTTAGGTGGGATATCTCTCTAGTGGATGTCATGCCTCAAGAAATGAAAATTTGTTTCCTAACTATGTATAATACAATAAAGAAAATCACACAAGAAAGAAGCAAGAGGCAAGGACATGACGTATTGCCCTATATTAGAGATTTGGTATGTATCATAATATTTAACTATCTATCAAAATTTATTAAGTCTTTTATTTTATAATCTATATAAATAGTAGAGAAATATAATTTATAAAGTATTTATGGTGTAGATGGAGGCCCAAGTAGCATCGCTCAATATAGAAGAAAAATGGATGCAAGATAGATATGTACCTTCACTAGATGAATATATAGCCAATGCTAAAAGCTCTATGGGATTAGGCACGGTAGTTTTGGCCTCTATTCTTTTCACTGGAGACTTCCTCTCAAGTAATGTGTTCTCAAAAATTTGTTGTGGATCCAAGTTTCTTCATCTTGTGTCTCTCACAGGTTGCTTAATCTATGATAGCAAAACTTATGAGGTATGGTTGTATTTAATAATTCTTTAATCCTTTCTAATATGGATACACATCTATCTAGTTAAAGTTCATTCATCTAATGCAACGTAAAAGAATCTAGTCCATTAACTATAACTATGTATTTGTTTAATGGTTTAGGAGAAGAAAGATCGAGGAAAGGCTTCATCTATACAATGTTGCATTAAAGATTATCCAAGAATCTCAAAAGAAGAAGCCTTGAACTATATTTATGCTCTCATGCAAAATGCCCTATTGGAGCTTAATTGGGAATTGGTAAACAACAATGACATGCAAGAGAGTTGTA
This sequence comes from Thuja plicata, assembly GCA_018584345.1. Classification (NCBI taxonomy): domain Eukaryota; kingdom Viridiplantae; phylum Streptophyta; class Pinopsida; order Cupressales; family Cupressaceae; genus Thuja; species Thuja plicata. The sequence continues at coordinate 2,621,052 of MU223992.1, read as the reverse complement.
GAAAGTTGATTTTTAATACAGCGCGAGCAATGCAGTTGTTTTTCATGGAGAATGATGCTTTTACTCTATCTCACCTTGAAATGCAAGAGAGTATTACCAAATGCCTTATCCAACCAGTTTAATAGCTGGAGGATACTACATTATATATGTTTTTGTTTGGAATATAAGATTATTCCCATAGGTGGGTTAGTTTCTCATAAAATAAATATTTATTCATGTGTGCATATTTGTATTATGATTTGTCAAAACAACTCATCTATATAAAGGAGTGGTTATTGAAGGTATAATAATCCCCTTTAGTATAGGAGATGAAAATCCTGTAAAATTCATATAATCTTAAATGATGTAATTGAAAAATGTAGTATTATTTGTGTAATAATTTTTCTCCTAATTTCTCTCAGTGACATTGAAGAAGGTGCATTTACTATTATGGATCAATGTATTGATTATTTTTTTAGGAGAATGAGATTTGTAATATTTATATAGTTATTATCATATATACATATGCATCATATAAATCTTAGTTTTTTTATGTGGGAATTGTCAAAGGATCAATTCTATCATGCTATACTTTTCTCTTTCTTGAGTTCAAAATTTAGTTGTAATATCCTTTAAAAGATTAATCTAAGATTAGATCAATTCCACAAGGAAAAAGGAAATTTTGTAATGAAAGAAAATTTGAGTAGCCATGAGTAGGAAAATAAAGTAATTGGCATTTTGGAAGTTTGAATCCTTGACCGAGATTTTATGTTTACACTAATCATTGTTCTTATAAAGATAAGTATTGATGAAGTTCTTTAACAAACCTTCTTTTAAGTTGCAATTGTGATAGAAATATAACTAAATGTGTTTATGCTAACGATTGCTTTGAATTCTATGTTTCTATCATTCTAAAGTTTACTTATCTATTTATTTATAATACTTGTTTTACTTTGGAATTTGAAGATTATTTTTTTATTGAAATCTTATTTTCCTTCAATGGATAATAGCTTTGTCCATCCAAATTCTCCAACCTTCTTCATCATATCTTCCTTCCTTCTCCATGTTCAAACTAAGTATCTTCTTTTCTTCAATTCTACCACTTGCTCCACATGTGTGAGAAGCCCCCATGACTTCAAAATTTTCTTTCCATCTTCCCACTTGTCTCCATGTGTCCCCCATTACCTATCCTCTTCCATAAAACTTATCTATTCAACTCAGAACCTATCATTAATGGAAATTGTGTAAAATATATCACATCTATTTTGGGAAGGCAACATTAGTGTTGATAGGGTTACTTGTTAGTAATAAAATTCCACCAACACAACTGAGAGGGGGGTGAATCACTTGGGAGGCAAATAAATTAAACTTTAACCTTTATAAACTGAATACTCAATGCAAATATGAACACATCAAATGTAACACCATAAAATAAGAAATTGATGTTGAGGAAACCTTGTTAAGGGAAAAAAAGCCTTGGTGGGAAGTAACACCGGCAAATAATGCACTGAAAGTATAGTATCCATGTTTTGAGATTTAGCCATGTTAGGAGTTTATTATTACATACAGTACACAGTCCCTGATAAAGGAAATACCATGTTAGGAGTCAAGAAAAATAATAGGATCACTGCCTAAAATGGTTAAATCCACCTTCAGGACTCACTGTTCGAGATACAAATATATAAAGATATAATATTCAGTGGACTGACTAATAGAAACTAGATTTTCTTAAACAATTCCAATGAATTTCATCAATCACTATCTTTTCTCTACATCGAATAGACTTATCAAATATAAGCTCGCAACTTCTACATTTCCTGTCCACATTACTTATCAAGAAAACAACTCTCCTTTATAAAAGTTTATAATAAGCAATTAGGTCGACCAATTAAGACTTCCCCAATGCACAAACAATTACATAACCCCTTGCTAAGATACACAAGATACCTTGAACAAGTAAAAAATAATTACAAATCATCAAATATAATCCAAGATCCACAATCCACGCTCGCCATCCATAATACACGTTATATCTTTGAAGTCAACCCCAAATAGGTCTTCTCCATAACACACACCAAAGATGATGTCACCAAGAGTCTTGCGACCGAATAATTATAACAAACATTCCTGGACATTTCTCCTGACATTCCCCAATATCACATAACATGAAACGTTCTCACATCGATGCTAACCATAAAACTCAGAGACTAACACTGCCATAATTCTATGTCACTGTTATGCAAACAGTCTTCACCAAAACCATTGTAACTCAAAAAAACAAAAACTAAACTCAAGTGACCTTAGATATTAGATCCCAACTTTTCCCTTAATATATATGTGTGCTCACATCCTCCAATAGTTCTTACAATGTTTGTACATGACTGTCACTCTTACTTATTCTTGAGACAACCAGTTTAACTAAGACTTCAACAGAAGATGTGTTGACATAAATGACAAAACATGAATATCAAAAAATATAATTGAAGCCAATTCCAACAATCTCCCCCTTTGGCATTGATGGTAACACACGAGAAAATCTATCAATCCAAAAGTACCCATCTCAATACAATCTTCTCAATATCCTCTCCACAACTCTCCCTAAACTAGTAGGGATTTTCCACTGAATCTCTCCCCCTTTGACATCAATGGAAAAGGGTTCCATTACTCAAACTTTGACCATCTCACCTCTGCAAGGTGTATATTTTTGAAACCTTTAGGTCTGCAGCAACTAGATGCTTAAACACGCAAATGTGTTCTTTTTTGTTCCTGCGATCACTCCACCTAAGGAATAGATCCAAACATCAAGTCAAGGAAATTATATAGCTCTTAAATCCACTGGACTGATGCATTCCTGCATCAATTAGTTCTCACAAGGAGGGGCTCTCACCCCAAACATAACTCTGAGATACTCAAAGGCATCCTTTGGCAAAGGTTTTGTATATATCTTCTATTTGTTCCTTTGTGCTGATATACTCTAATCTAATCTCGTTCTCTGCAACCTTGTCTCTCAAGAAATGATAATTAAAATATGTTTAGTCTTTGAATGCATAATTGGATTCTTTGGCATATTCATTGTGCTAGCGTTATCGGCATTAATAAATACTATGCCTTTAAAAGTTATCCCAGTATCCTTCATCATCTGCTTCATCCAAACAATTTGTGTGCAATTTATAGCAGCAACAACATACTTTTTTTCAGTAGTAGACTAAGCTATACAATCATGCTTCTTACTTAATTAGGAAACCAACCTTTTTCCAAGAAAAAATGCACCACCACTTGTGCTCTTTCAGCCATCAACACTTCCTACTTAATCAGCATTAGTATAAGTATGCAAAATAAAATCATCAGATTTTTCATACCACAAACCATATTCCAGTGTTCCTTTTAGATATCTGAATATTCTCTTTACTGCATCAAGATGAGTCTCTTTAGGATCTTCTTGATATCTTGCCACAATTTCAACTCCATTAGAAATATCTGGTCTAGTGTGAGTTAGATATTGTAAGCCTCCAATCATGGATTTTTACTTTATTTGAAAAACACTCTGAGATTCATCATTAGTAGTAAGCTTGTAACCAGTAACCATAGGTGTTCCAACATGTTTACACTCTTCTATTCTAAACTTTTTCAACAATTCCTTGAGATACTTGGTTTGAGAAATAAAAATACCATTCTTGTTCTGATTAATTTGCAACCCAGGAAAAAATTTCATTTCACCAATCATCGGCATCTCAAATTCACTTTCCATTTCCTTAGAGAATTTCTTAATCATTTCATCATTACCTCAAAAAATGATATCATCTACAAAAACTTCAACTATTAAGATTCAATCTTCACTAGCTCTTAAATAAAAATTACTGTTTGCATTATGTTTCTAGAAACCAAGACAAAGTAAATACCTGTCCAATCTAGCATACCATACTCTAGGTGCTTGTTTCAGTCCATACAAAGCCTTCTTCAATTTTTAAACCATGTCCTCATCATCTGTTAAAAATAATCCGTTCGGCTTCTCAATATATACTTCTTCTTCTAAATCTCCATTCAAAAATACAGATTTCACATGCATTTGATACACTTCAAAGTCTTTGTGTGCAGTATAAGCAAGAAATAATCTCACTGCCTCAAGCCTAGCAACAAGAGAAAATTTTTCTTCAAATTCTATGCCTTCTTGTTGTGAGTAGCCTCTATGAACCAGTATTGTCTTATTCCTTACAACCATTCCTTCTTCATTTATTTTGATTCTAAAAACTCATTTAGTCCCTATAACATTCTTTTCTTTAGGTCTAGGAACCAATTCCCAAGTGTTGATTTTCTTTATCTAATCCAATTATTCCTGCATTTCTTTATTCCAAGATTCATCTCTATATGCTTCATCATTAGTCTTTGGTTCTACTTAAGAAATCAAACAAATCTCATTTCTTAATTTGGATCTTGTCATTGTGCCTCTATTTGCATTGCCAATAATTCAATTTTTAGGATGGTTCTTCTTAACATACCTTGGTGTCTTTGGAATTTTAGTAGAATCATTCAGACATACCTCAATCTCGTGATCAAGCTCAAAAGGCTCTTCTTGATTTGGAGTAACCTCCCTGTTATCTGAAGTCTAGATATAGTCATATATTCTTTCCTGAATCTTGAATGTCTCATCAGTCCTTACATTAGCACTTTCAATTATCTTTCTCAATCTTAGATTGCAACATTTGTAATATTTACTCTTAGTGGAATAACCAGGGAATATTCCTTCATCACTTCTAGCATCAAACTTTCCTATCTCATCATCCCTTTTGATATAACATTTACTGCCAAATATTCTAAACTATTTCACAATAGGATCATGATTAAACCATAGTTCATAAGGAGTCTTATTAGTACCTTCTCTTATTTGAATTTTGTTCAAAGTGTAAACTGCAGTATGAACAACTTCTCTTTAATGAACATGCGACACATTTCTTTCAAGTAACAAAGTTTTGATAGCATCTAATATAGTTCTATTTCTTTGATCTGCAATCCTATTCTAATTTGGTGTCCTGGGAGTTAATGTTTGTCTGTATATTCCATGCTCTTCATGGTAGGTATTGAACATATCTGAAGTAAAATCTCCACCTCTTTTTGACCTTAAACATTTTATCTTCAAACCTAATTCATTGTCAACTTTTTCTTTGAAAATCTTAAAATTATCAAAAGCCTTAGATTTATCTCTAAGAAATGCAACCCACATCATCCTAGAAAAGTCATCAACAAAAAGTATGAAATACCTTTCACCATAGTAATTTCTTCTTCTTGCAGGTCCACACAAATCTGTATAGACCATATCCAAATTCCCTTTTGCTGAGTAAGATTTTCTTTGAAAATTGCTTCTAGTCTATTTCCCCATCACACATTCTCTGCACATACTATTAGAAGGTTTCAATGATGACATGTAACTGATTGAATGTTTGAAGATATTAAGTTGATCACCAAAATGCAAAAATATAATGAAATAAATTAAATCAGTTAATGGATTGCATTGTCATTGACGTCAACTTGATATAATCTAATCGGTTATAATCAAAATGTCAAAGACTTCAGAGAATCAGATAGATAAAGATTATGCTTTTAGTAATGCATAAAAGATAAGCATTCACTATGTGACTTCAAACACCGACGGCTAGTGGAACCCGATGGACAGAGATCACCGAAAGTCAAGTCACAGTGATGCTCGAGCAAGAACACCGATGAGCATTACCAATGAGCAGAATCACAAGCATAACCGATAGCCAGAATCATAATGTAAATTGACATAGAAAGCCGAGGAGAACTGGAGTGTTGACTGAAGCTATCAAAGAGTTAAAACACTAAAATTAACTTGAGTTCGGGTGTGTGCACCAAGTTGTGGACCAAAAAAGTGGACACATCTTTAAAAAAAATTCAAATTTCATGTAACCCGATTGGGTTATTGAATAAACCAACCGGGTTATTGAAATTTCAAAATTGTACTAGGCTTGGTAACCAAGCCTAGACAATATTATTAAAAAATTTGAACTTTCTAAGAACCTAATCGGGTTTTGAGATGTTTCAATTAACCCAATCGGGTTATTAGACATATAATATTTTCTAATAACCCGATCGGGTTATTAGAAACATATTATATTTTGGACAACATGTGGCTTAGGCCATTTCTAACGCCTAAACCGTGGAGCAAAAGAGCTTAGGAGACCAAAAATGCGACAGAACCCGATCGAGCTTTGAAGAAAACAAGAAATCTTCAACAATTTGCACATTTCCAAGCAATGGCGCCCCATAAGAAAGGTATGTATTATTGTTTTTGTTGTTTTATTGTTGTGTTTTTTCATTTTTTATCAAATTAGGTTATGATATTTATTTTTTGTTTTCTTTTAAATTAATTTCATATCAGATTCATCAAACAACCCCAGAAGAGGAAAAAGAAATGAAAGACCACTCCTCATAAACCCTCCTCCAAATTCTCCTCATCCACCACCATCACCACCCATAAACCCTCCTCCAAATTCTCCTCGTTCACCACCATCGCCACTCGTAAACCCTCCTCAAAATTCTCCTTGTCCACAGCCACCGCCACCTGTAAACCCTCCACATGTGTCATTATATCATGTAAATGCAACACAAGAGAACCTCGTACAACGCCTTAACCAAAATAGTGGACAAATTAATATTTTAGTCAATAGGTTGAAGGCTTCCAGTCTTTAGCATCACTCTACCCTAACCACTACATTACAAAAGTGTCTAATATTGTAAATGAGGTGTCTCAAGAGGTGAAAAAATGGGGTTCATGGAGGGATAGGTGTCATGCATATTATGTTGATGGTTTATCATATGAGGATGTGAAAATAAAAGGCATAGAAAAATGTGACATATGTGCCCTTCTGATCCTATTTGACTAGAAATTCCCTAGAAGTTAATACAAAATGGTTTCCTATACATCAGTGTGTTCATAGGGGGGTGAAATATGCTTTTTGGGATAGGTGGTACATGGCATTTGACCAACCACCTTGTAATAATAATGAGGTGCCTTTATATTTTTTGAGGAAGCTATAATGTGAGTTTATCATTGGTGAGAAGCTGAATTACTTTGACTTTCATGAGTTCTAGGGTAGAGGGAGAGGCTCTGCACAGGATAGACCTGAGGCACATAGGAATACCCAACCACAAGAGAGGAGGCGTACTTCAAGAAAACCCCTCATTCATGTTTTGGTGCCAGTAGTGGTGAAGGATTCTATCGATATACAAACTCTTCATGCAGCTGCATCGTTGACTGATGTCATTATCCAGCATGGCACTCAGTTAGTTGGAAAGGATGGATCAGTGACTGTGCCACCTCCATCTTCATCAGATGCACCATTAGGATCATCCCATCCCGTGCCAGCTCCATCGTCATTAGATACACCATTAGGATCATCTCATCCCGTGTGAGCTCCATTATCATCAGATACATTTGCAGGGTCAACCCAGCCCATTGAGCATATCTGCATCGATTGTAATGGTATATGTGATGGGGTAGGTAGCCAGGAAAGTGTGGATGGTTTAACATCCCATTCATCTATACATTGCTAGAGAAGATGTCAGGCATCCACTACTCATGATGTGGCCCTCACAGATGATCTGTTGTTAATGGTGAATGGTACAGAGCCGACACAGGTTTGTTTAAATTTTTGTTTTGACATGTTATTTTAATTAATTACCTAAATCTCTTAAAAGTAAATAAAATTTTATGTATAGAAGAATCTAAATTGATACATGAATAATATGCATTACAGGGTGCATCTGGTGGTACAAGCACACCAAGGAGTGCTCGTTATAGTACATGTAGACAGGTAGCTCAAACACCTGAGGTAATGTTTTATAAATATTCCTAAAATAGAATAGTACGTTGTTTTGAAAATATCATATCTTAATAATTTGTATGGTGGTAACTTATGTATGTTTGCTTGCTATTTCTTTAAGGTCAAAGAATTTTTTCTAATGTAGTTCAACTCAAGGAATTCACTTCTTTGTCTAGCCATCATGACTCAAATTGATTTGAAATCCCTCCCTCCATCCTTGGACTCAATTCAACCAATGTTTAACTCATACATAGAATCATACCCCAACCAATCACTTATTGGCTTCTGAATCAACCTTGAACATCATTCAGAACATCCAACCATCGTTGTTTTACTCTTATTTCTTGTTCAAAATCATGAATACAATCTCTGATTGTTCACTGACTATGATTATCCTTAATCCTTCAATACACCTCCATGGCCTTCTAAAGACTCCCAACATATAACTTCTAAGACACCCCAAGAACCCCTCAACTTATCATAAGGTCCTTATCCTATCACTCAAAGCACATTCACTTGCTAGTTCAGTAAAATTTACTCTCTGGAATTTCACTGTCATACTAGGACAGTCCCCATATACTAGTCTATATCTTCACCATAGACAATAACCCATCTAAACCCTAGGTTCATAAGAACCCCAAATATTTTCATCACTGCCCATACCACCTACTCTAATGCAAGTGTCAAGGGTATGATGATCCAATCACTGAATCCCTTAACTCTCTATAAAGAGTGGCAAATCATGACTCTCAAACCTTTAAAAAATGATGCAAAACACAACCTCAATACTCCCCATGAGAATTATGAGTTGCAGACAACATAGATGGGTTCATCACAAAGAGGCTTACTAAGACCCAAACCACTAGTCTTAGCGCAAAAATGGTTACAAGGCTTACAAGCCCACACAGTGATCAATGGGGACCTTAGAAATCATGGAGGAATCAAAATGGACTTGGTCCATGCACACAATCAAACTGATTGAGACCTTTGAAGGCATTTGCTAAGCTGTCCAATCAAATGCTAGTAGCCCTGTCTAGGCAGTACAGTCAAGATAACTTTGGAAAGCCCCAAAAGAATTAGGGATTAAATAATAGATTCAAATACCCTTTACTAAGATACATATAAACTAGGAGCACCAAGGTTTGAGGGGTCAAAATAGAGGCTAAGTCAAAGAATCTCATATTGGGCCAGAGGGCTAATTAGACCTCCACTAAAGAAGGAAGTGCTAGAAAATGGAAGTGTTTCCTTCTTAAACAATTTGGAACACTTAGGTATTCACAAAAAAACATCAAATCCACAATTAGGGCCCTTGGTGCTCAGTTCTCTAGACGTTATACACTACTATGTATATTTAAATTTGGTGCATACATTGAGATATACACCTAGGGCTCAATCATATGGCCATCTCCCTGCATCAACACAAAAACAACTTGCATAATATTTGAAATAATATTACAAAGAAGCTTTCCACCAGATATTATCCAATTCCCATGGTGGAAATGCTTCAAACTTGAAAAACAATGTGAAACTCTTAGAAATGAACAAAAACCAGAGTTGCAGAGACAAAAATCATGATAATTGGAGTTATAGGTAAGATATCTTCACCAAACCAGTTGCATTCAAAGGCTAAGGCATAGGGAAATCTGGCCAAGTTGGTTTTATGCAAAGTTGAAGCACATGATCATAGTACATATACCATGACCATAGTGTACCAAGTGGCTTATAAGTGCCCAAACTTGGAACTAGGTCTCACAATTGGATCTCAATGATAGAATAATTCTAAAGCCTTGAACTACAAGATGTCTTGGGTCCCTTTGGACCAAAAGTACACTGAGAACATCAAGGGTCTACAATCTTCATGAGACTCCATGTGCTAGGAGGTGCTCCTGCACCATATTCTCAACCTAAATCACTCTAAATCCCTCCATGCTAAGGGTAAACACACTAAAACATACTCACTACCAGGCTATAATAGTCTCATTACCTATTGCAAAAGTGGTCCTAACCTTTGACCCCCACAAATATAATCCGAACCATCTTTCTCTAATTGTGCCTACAAATTTGTTAAAGAATAGTCTTGTGTGTGAAAGAAGAGTTCAAAATTTTATATTGTAATAATGGTTCGTAAAATTTGATTATAAACTTCTGATAATAGATTTGTGGAGCATAATCATTTGTGGAATTCAAGTGAATCATAATCTTCATTGTAAACTATTGCTTATATATTTATTTGGTGTTTTATAGGGCTTGTTAGGGGCTCAGATTTCTGAGATTGAGGATGTCACCCTTTCTGCCATTGACTTTGGCTTAGAAAGCTATGTAGTATCATATTTTGCACACCTCTTGTTTATAGTTTTAATTTAACCCATGTGGTATCATATTATTTCTCTTATGTTAATTTTGTTTTTGTTAGCCTACCCCACCAAGTTCGAGGTCATTAGGAAAGAGGAAGAAATCAACGGGGACATTGAAACAAAGAAAGGTAATTAAGTCCAATTTAAGTATATTTGTTGAAATGTATTATGAATATTTCAATGTAGTCTATATTGATGAATGCTCTTGACTTTTTTATTGTATAAATGTAGAATCAATTGGGTTTTACTAAACTGATGAATGCCCTAGACATTGATGATGTTTAGGAGAGGGAGGAGGTAACACGTTTTCATATTTACTTTCAATTGCATTCTTGTTTGTTCAAAATATTTTAGAAATCATGTTCCTCTATTAGTATGTCATTTGCAATGACTTTTCATACAGGAATTGGTCATAGTTTCCTCAGATGAGGCGAACCCTTCTCCACTTCCTAGGGATCCCTTGCCTAGCATAGGAGATCCAACTGCGGTATGCATTTTCTTTTTACTCCATGTATTTTTAATTTTTTAGTATTTCTTGTTTATAACATGTATTTTGTATTATTTTTTCTGTTGTAGGACCCTTCACCACTGCCCATCATTCTTCTACCTGGCCATTTTTCTAGGAGTCCCTCTCACCCACGATGGAACCCATTTCATTTACCAGTCAGCCCAAGCATAAGAGATCCAGCTGAGGCTTCAGTATGCAAATTAACACCCAATATTTATTTATTTTGATATTATTTTGAGATAATATATATGGCTTAACATTTGAATTCTTCTTGTGCAAAGACTTAGTGAACCAAGTGTTTCTACAAAGAAGCTCAATTTTGATGATCCACCATAGTCATAGATATATTGAGACATTGTATAGATCTAGTTGTGGTCATTGAATGACCAAATTTTGTATGTGTGTGTGTGTGTGTGTGTGTGTGTGTGTGTGTGTGACATTTGTACATTGTATATATCAACCTGGAAATAGTTGATGTCATTTTTTGTAACTCTATTATGGATTTGGCATGTACACCATGTATTGATATGTACGCTATTATTGTTCATTTTGTTATATATGAGACTTCAAATTTGATCCTTGAATTTGTTGGTTGAATGTTTATGTCTTAAATGTTTTCTTGTTTCACATGACTTGCGTATATGCATGTGTGTTTTGATAAATTAATGTACTTGTGTGTGTACTTCATGTATATGACTCATAACCTAAATTCATGTGTACGACCTACGTGAATGACTTAAGTGAGTTCATGTCTATGCTTCATAATGTATGTACTACATGTTTGCTCCAGGACATAAGCAATTTTATAATTTAAGTGAATTAATGTTTGATGTGCTACATTGTATTTAGATGTATCTTTCATGCTCAATATGTATGCACTCCATTACTTAAGTGAATTTATGTTTGTAGGTGTATCTTTAATGCTCTATATAATGTTCGTTAGGTACACCTGGGAAATTATAGGGGTCTTTGGTGCAGGGCACCCAAGCAACACCAGGCATGGATAGGAGTCATAATTGGTTCATATTTAAATATTTGTAATCATGGTTAGATCCTAGAGATCAACCATTCATTTTGAGTAGATTGGTCTCATTGTAAAGTCAATCCATCTAAGGTGTCTTTATAAACCTAAGGTTGATTAGACTCATGACCTATGATAGGATAAGTAGGTTTGGTGTTTTTGGTCTAATAAATCTCCTACCATAGGATCTACGGGTCTTCTAGGTACTTTCAATAGGTCTAGAGGTCCTAATAGCAACATTTTGCAACATTGTCAAAAGTTGCACAAAAAGTTGCAATGTTGCTTAGTTGAAAGTTGCTCAATGGTGCATCTTTCAAACCGTTCACTGTGGGACCAAACCATCAGCTCCAGTTGGCCAGGTAAATTCTAGGGGAGAGCCTTTTCACTTGTGAACCATCAAGAAAATTCTGACGCAAGTTGTACCGAAGTGTTCCCAAGGTGCACTAAGCCAAATTGGGAAGCAATTTTTGGAGAGCCATATCTCATACCTTGTGAGAGATATCAGAGATATTTGAAGTGCACAAGGACCATCTTGGGAAGGCCTACAAGCATGTGGCTCAGTTTTGGGAGATTCCACTCAGATTCCATTTGCCGACCTGATTTCAGTTGGTGCAAAAAGTTCCAGTGTTTCTCAGTTGAAATTTTCTCAATGGTGCATCTTTCAAACCATCATTGTGGGACAAAAATGTCAGCTCCATCAGCTCCATTTGGTAGGGTAGACACTAGGGAGACCCTTTTTTTCTTTTGAATCATCAAGAACGTCCTGGCGCAAGTTGTACCAAAGTTTTCCCAAGGTGCACTAAGCCAAATTGGGTAGCAACTTTTGGAGAGCCATATCTCAGACCTCGTGAGAGATATCAAAGATTGGTGAAATGCACAAGGACCTTCTTGGGAAGACCTACAAGAACATGGATTATTTTTTGGAGATTCCACTCAGATTCCATTTGTCGACCCGATCTCGGTTAGTGCAGAAATTTGCAGTGTTAGTCACTTAAAAGTTACTCAATGGTGCATCTTTCAAACCGTTTGTCGTGGGACCAACCCATCAGCTCCATCAACTCCATTAGGCTAGTTAAATGCTAGGTGAGACCCTTTTTCGCTTGCAAACCATGAAGAATGCTCCAGCGCAAGTCGTACCGAAGTGTTCCCAAGGTACACTAAGCCAAATTGGGCAGCGATTTTTGGAGAGCCATGTCTCGGACCTCGTGAGAGATATTAGAGATCTTTGAAGTTTACAAGGACCATCTTGGGAAGGCCTACAATAAAATGGCTCAGCTCTAGGATATTCCACTTGGATTCCATTTTCTGACCCGATCCTGGTTGGTGCAAAAAGTTGCAGTGTTGCTTAGTTGAAAGTTGCTCAATGGTGCATCTTTCAAACCGTTCGTTGTGGGACCAAACTGTCAACTCTAGTTGGCTGGGTAAACACTAGGGGAGACCATTTTTCTCTTGAAAACCATCAAGAATGGTTTGGCTCAAGTTGGACTGAAGTGTTACCAAGGTGCACTAAGCCAAATTGGGCAGCAATAGAAGTAAAACAATTCAAACGTCCGCAAAGCATAACAAATAACACCATAATTTCGATTGCAATAGATGTAAAAAAAATCAAACATACAATACATAGAAAATATATAATATGAAAATGAACATACATACATAAATACAATGCATGAAAAAGATATAATATGAAAATGAACATACATACATAAATACTACACATGAACCATTATTATAATTTAGAGAAATATGAGATATCCACTACATGAGTCATTGTTATAATTGTAATAAATCGTAATTCACTCATATCCTCTTAGTTAAATGGTACACAATAAACTATACAAAATGTGGACCCTTGGTATATACAAATCAACCCATGCCCACTTTTATATACAATTTGATCTTCTTTCAATATACAAAATGTGGTCTCCAAATATGCATGTAGACCACTTCATAGTCATTTATATTTACAAAAAAGTGAAGTTATATTGTTTCACAAAATTTATATACAAAATTATCAAAATAATTCTACCATTTGTAGAATGATTCTTCATGATGGCCCATAACTAATTGAGCGAACCTTCTAGATTGGTTCTAACCCTTATTGTTTCATGTATTGCCTCATGTTCAGATTCACAAAGTTTCCATAAATTCTTCTTACGAGGTCTACTGGTATACTTTATCAATTCAATGTGTTTCAACAAGAAGGTTCGAGTAATGCAAAATATGTCTATGTGTCTCATAGTCCTCAAACAACCAATTCTTGGATTTTTGGATAGGGTACCTACATTTCATAGATGTATAAATAAATACAAAATTTAACATACAAAGTGTAATAGAATGATGCTAAGAGGTCTCAAGTGATGACATGTAACTGATTGAATGTTTGAAGATGCTAAGTTGATGATCATGCAAGACATTAAATTAGTTAATGTATTGTGTTGCCATTAATGTCAACTTGATATAATCTATATGGTCATGGAAATACTACCAAAGACTTTAAAGAACCGATCAATCAAAGGTTATGCTATCAGTAATGCATCCAATTCAAGTATTCACTAAGTGACTGCATACACCGATGGAATGCACACCGACGGTCAGAGTAAAAGAAGTAGAGTCATAGTGTTACCTGACGAGCCAATGCTCAGCATCACCGATGAGAAAAGTTACAGTGTTTCCCAATGAGAAAAGCACAAAGTAACCCGACGGAAAGAAATTCAGTGTTTCCTGATGGAAAAGAGAAGGACAGAGATCCCAATGACAACTGAAGTCACACTAATGGAACAGTCAGTTATCACCAATGACTAACTGAAGTGATGACCGACAGAATAGAGAGTTCAGAAAATGACAAAATGCTTTTCTGTCAAGAAGCTAAAGATAGAATTAAAAGATACTTATCATTGTTTTAATCATCAAGATAAAATTGGAGATAAGTAATTGATTTAAAGTTGATTTGTCCAGTTGGCAAGAAGATCTCTTTGAGATAAAATTGGAGTTTTCTTTAAATCTATTGGCGAGAATTGTGGAACATGCCAAGAATCAAGAAAGCCAAGAAAAGGGGAAATCATGTCTATATAGAGAAAAACCCAATTCATTACGAATTGTGGGGTGAACAAGAGAATACAGGAGAGATGCTAAATAAAATCTGAGGGAGAAGAAAGTCTTCTTTCAGTTCTGATCAACAAACTAAAGGAAGAGTCAGATTCTGCAGACACCGATGAACAGTGAGACAATATCATAGAGAAGGATAGTGTGGAGGAAAGGTATAAGTGATTATATTGATCAAAGAGGTAATGGAATTACAATATATATGAAAATATGCAATTGAGTTGTATGTATGAAAAAATTATTAGTGTTTCAATTTAACCATTGAAGCATCAAGTCTCTTAACTGAGCAGGACTTAAAAGTCTTTTACAATTGACATACATCCCAAGGAGTATCAAAAATTTTGATCATTAAAGTAGCATTGTATATGCCCGATACCTATTGATAGGCCAAGTGAGTGTTTGATCAAGGATGGTAGCATTAGATGCAAGATACTAGCTGAAAAACTATCTTTAAATCCTCTAACACGGTCACACCTAATAGTGTGTTTGTAACCTTTAACAAGGTTGGCTCTTAATGAGGCTCACTTACGAAGAGTGAAAATTTGGGGTACCGGTCCCAGTGGTATTTCCCTTAATAGGGTTTCCATGTTAAAATCCATGTGTCATGTGTTAATTCTTTATTACTTTACTATTTTACATTTCACATATGCAATTCTGGATTGATCGGTATAATCTAGATATTTATTATGTTTTGGTAAATAGATGACTACTTATCGATAAACATACAGAAGAAGGTTTAACAAAGTAATCCGACAAGTAGTAAATTGATATAAGTATTTCAAGGCATTCATCTTGTAGGACAAAGGATAACTAGAGGCATAATTTATGGTTATAAGTTGTAAGGGTTAATTTAAGGATTAAATTTGAGGCCAGTGATTACCCCCCCTCCCCTCTTAGTTATTACTAATAATTGCTATCAGAGCTTGTGTTCTTAGAAGGAAGGTTTCAGGATCTAAGCTAAAGATCACAAGATGAATAGATGAGATGTGCCTAGTTTAAACAAAGATAATTTTGCTTCATGACATAGCAGAATAAGACTCCACTTATCAGGTATTGGTAATGATGTTACTCAATACTTAGATGTTGAATATGTGTTTCCCAAAGGAGCACCAATAGTTTAACAATTGAGAGAGAATCATGAGCACTATTGCATGATGATAGAGCTTGCTTCCTCACTCTCTGATGTTGAATTTGAAGATGTCAAAACCTGCAAGACTGCAAAGAAGTTGTGGGACAAATTGATGCTTGTACATGGTGGTGACAAGAATGTTTTGAGAGCTAAGGCAGAAAGCCTTAGAGGAAAATTTGATGATCTCAAAATGAAAGAAGGTGAAAACATCACATAGTATAGCACAAGAATCAAAGAGGTAGTCAATGCTATCCAAGGAGTTGGAGGTGTACTAGAAGAAGATACAGTGGTAAGTAAAATTCTAAGAACCTTACTGCCTACTTATGCTATTAGAGTATCTTCCATTCAAGAAATGAAAACAATAGAAAACAACAATGTTACTCTAGACAATTTAATTGGAAGACTGGTTTCATTTGAGATGAAATTTTTTGATAATAGTGTCTTACCAAATATAGAGTATGAAACCGACTTCATGATTTTGATTAGCGTATAATATTTTGTTATGTAAAGGCTAAGCGCCTATTGTAATAAGTTTGTAATCATGTATTAAACATTTTTGTAAACATGCTTAAGCCAATTTATTTGGAAGTGTTGTGAATATTGTTTTTGGGCTGACTAAGGTCTTGTTTATAGTCGCGTCTATTTAGGCATAAAGATATATATATATGTAATGCAAAGATATATTGCAAGTGTCATAGAAATAGTAAGAGAATATGTATAATAGAGAAGCATGAATATATTAGTATGAGATAGAGCCCTTAAATAAGTTAAGAGAATAAGCATGCAACTAAAACTGATTAGACATTTGTGTCACATACATCAGTTCACTTTTGGATATAGTGCGTATCTATTCTCAGGAGGTTGTAGCCTTTTTTCTCTTTGATCAGTGAGCTCTTGGACAGTGAGTCCTCACCCCTAACAGGTTTGTTTTTAAAAGACTCCTAATAGGGTCAGACCCTTAACCAGGTCATTGTACTCGCATTGTAAAGACTACTTCTAACAGGGTAAAGGAACTTTAACAGGTTCATTATACTAGTACAATATTTGTGGGTACTAATTCCCACTGGGGTTTTCCACAAATCAAGGTTTGTCCATAATCATATCAAGTGTTATGTGTTCTTGTGTTAAGCTTCATTGGATGTATATTTGATTTATGTTTAAGTTGCTGAATTTGAATTATTAGCTAAACACTGATTCACCCCCCCCCCTCTTAGTGTTTCCAACAATTGGTAACAGAGCCTGGTCCTCAGAGAGAAAAGTTTAACCACTTGAGGAGATCATGGATTCAGTAGAAGTCAAACATCTGAAAAAGAATCTTGAAGCAGCCCTTGAATATCTAGAAAGATCTGAGAAAGAAAATGAAGAACTTAAAATAAAATTTGATGGCTCACAAATGCTTATCAAAAAACTAAGGAAAGAACTAAAAGATTGCTCCACTAATGATTTGAAACTGAATGAAGAGAACATGTCTCTAAAAGATAATATAGAAGAATTGAATGATCAATTAACTGATAGCTTAACAACTATTGAAGAAAAGAACAAAGAAAACAAATAGTTAGATGAAGAACTCATGCAAGCCAATATGAAAATTTTGGAATTGGAAAATATCAAGAACAAAATTGAATCTGAATTATCATGAGCAAAAGACAAGATTGATAAACTACACACAAGCTCTAATATGATTCAATCATAGCTCTATGCACAAAAGCTAAAAGGTGACACCACTATTATGGGATACAGTTTAGCTCAAATTGAGATCAACTCATTACAAGAAAGAAAGAAAGCTCTAACAAAATCTTCAGAAGATAAGAAAACTGAAAACCATAAAGAGACTAAAGAAGAATCACCAAAAGATAAGCACAAGGCAGTCAACCAACTTGCTATGCCTGTAACAAGCATGGAAACTTGGCAAGAGATTATAAGAATGTAAGACCCTTCAATGGAACTGTTACTCCTGTAATAAGTATGGTCATAAGGGTTTTCATTGCAGAACAAATCAAAGAAATCAACCTCAAAGAAACTTGTAGAACATTACATGTCAAATATGTAATTACAATGGACACATAGCCAAGAAATGCAGCATGATGAATAACAACACCAAAACTCCTATCATCTATCACTCATGTTGAAAATCTGGACATATCTCAAGGTTTTGCGGATCAAGAACAAAAGGACAAGAGAATCCCAAGAAGTCTTTGTTTGAAGAATCAGGAGAAGTCAAGTTTGTGGAAGCCAAAGCTAACTCAGATAAAATATGGGTTGAAGTAAAGAAGGATAATGAAGAGAACAAGTTGGAAGATGAATCCTTAGTGGACATGCCTTCTACTTATGAATAGTTGAACCTCATGGTCTTAGGGGGAGCTATTCTAGCTCTGAACCCCTGCGTGGCTGGTATACTCACCTCTGAGTATGTGCCTATGGATTCATGCATGTGATCATGAACTAAGGTTGTATGCATTCATGCATTGCCTTTACTTCATTCAGAACAAAGTTTTAAATTCTCTCTGTAAACTGCTTTACGGCAATGAGCATTAAATGCAATTGATATTTATATAAATTGGCAAAAGATCTTAAAAACCTCACTTTGCATTTGAGATTGAAGCATTTAGAAAGAAGATAAGAATCAAGCATCAAAGCACTATAGCTTAAAGGATTAGTTGGTTTGTGAACGAATTATGTTTGGAACAGAACACTAGCAGTCACGTCATTTTAGAATCATCATGAAACCCTACTTAACCTAGTTGCAAGTAAGTATGGCAACCCTTATTGTATTCGACATTGCTGAGAGGAAGAGATTTGTTTTTAAGAAGCATCCCAAACTGGCGCAATACACGCGTAAGTAAGAAGCACTCAATAATGGTAATGGTACGTCCTATTAGAGGACTTGAACAGAACATGTATGATAGCTCATGATGAGCATCATCCCATACCTCAGTGGCTATCTAAGGTTGCCATATGACTGTGGCCATATCATCTATCTTTGATCTCCACTGCTCGGTCTTACCCAGTAGGGGCTGGGTCATCGGTCATGTATACCTATATATGTACAGCTCTAAAGGCTGCCATGTATCATGGAATATTGGCCTGCATACGGGAAGGTGCTCCCAGGCCCAGATCTGTAGAACGATGACTCCTTCTGCCATGGTACGGGCACCTCAATACATGATCTCGTGCATCTCATGGAACATCTTAGCAAGCATGCACTCGCCCCATCGGAAAGTAACTACCAGTGTGGCTACCATATTTTGTAACATGCTTCCCCAACCACACTCTAATATGTGCTGACCACGATCAGGAACCAGATGGAAAATAAAAAATAGCGCTAGTACAACTGCCAGGGGATGATCTCTGCCATAGCAACGTATCAACTCCTCCCATGAGATGGCCTAGCCCATCACTAAATCATCCTGAAAAATGGATCTCAATGCCTATGTACCTACTCTAGGCTATGTGTCATACTCCATGCGAGCTCCATGGAAAGGCACTCTCAAGATCTGGTATACATCCTTAGGATTGACCGTCATCTCTCCCTGTAGCAAGTGAAAAGTGTTCATCTTTGAATGGAAACGCTCAACCAGGGCACCCAGTAATCCATGATTTACTCGAATATCAGGTGCATCATGAAGGTAAGTCAATCCTAGCCCGTCAATGTGGGCCCCGTCAGCATCTGATAATCTCTAGAGTAGCTCACCCATGACAGGATGATGTGATAAAGATATCTGGGAAGTTGACCTGCAAAGAAAGTGACAAAATTGGATCAGTACCTCAACAATAATAATTTTTCAAAGCAAAAGACAACAAATGCAGCTATGGACCTATCCTACACACAGTTTTGAGATATTGCAACTGGCTGACTCTGTGATGTAAGAAAATGACAACTTTTGAATTTTTAACAGCTTTCCATGTGAGAGAACTCTTTTCCCGTGCGTGAAAACTCTTTTCCCACGCGAGCTTTCTGGCTTGCGCAAGACAAGATGTGTTCTTGTGTGATATTTTAGAAATCTCACGCGGCACAAGTGCACTCTTCACATGAGCGCAGGGGAGGGGCCCGTGCAAGGAACCCCTAACCCACGCGAGGAAAGAGATTCCTCGCGTGAGAGGCGACATGGGCCGGCACAAGGAAACTGTTTCCTCATGCAAGATTGGACACGACAACTTTTAAAAAATCCCTAAAACATGCTAAATGCTAAAAATTCATAAATTTTTTCTGAAATACAGGATCTGGTTGTAATTACTCAGAGGTGTGTCATACTCTGGTGGTCGGTTGTGTCATCGGGAGTGCTCAAATCAATGTGAATGCATGGGAATGCTCTCAATATCAGTTGNAACTTTTAAAAAATCCCTAAAACATGCTAAATGCTAAAAATTCATAAATTTTTTCTGAAATACAGGATCTGGTTGTAATTACTCACAGGTGTGTCATACTCTGGTGGTCGGTTGTGTCATCGGGAGTGCTCAAATCAATGTGAATGCATGGGAATGCTCTCAATATCAGTTGGAGCCCTCGCCATCGCTAAAGTCAAAAGGTCAATAATGATTTGAAAATGACCCCTCCGGGCCTTATATAGCCTTTGACCTAATTTTTCAAAGTGCTCCATTTTCCATGAAAATTGCACCCTTGGCTAAATGGACCATTCTGAATCCATTTTCGTGATTGAAATCAAAATCTGACACTCCTAAGTAGCTCGAAATCACATTTTAAAATTCTGGGACCGATGCGATCAGACACTTGTGCAGTCAATTTTCTGAGGTTGCTTTCTTGTCAGGATCATCTCTTGTTATCATTTTGTCAGCTTCTGCAATCTTTTCATTAAAGTCAACTCTAGTTAATTCTAGTCAACTATGGTCAAACCTAATCAACAGGACCTCTCGATCGCTCTAAATCAATTCTGCCTTCTCTCCGATATCTTATTTCTCTGCAATTTCTCACATTCATCATTATGATGTGTCATCTTTCGATTTCGCTCCCAAGGGGGAAAGATGATTTCATCATTGAATATTTTCACATCATTCTTGAATCAGTCTGATCTGAATCAAAAATCCCCATCGCTAGTGGCATCTCATCACTTAGGACATCTCTAGGGGCATCTTGATGTCTTGCATCTTGTCATCTATCTTTCTAGGTATCTAAGCAATCTAACTCAGATCCTCAAGGAACAAGCTTCATTTTGGAGAATATTCTTGAAATCTCATTGGGTATTGGGGCAATCTAACCCTAATTCCTAAAAGTTATGCTTCGTTCTGAAGATGGCTCTCAAAAATCTCTTTAGACCATTATCTAGGCAATCTAACCTAGATCTCGGAGGGCTAACCTTCATATTGGGGCAATCTAACCCTGATTCTGAAGATAGTCCTAGATCTTCATTAGCTATCAATGGACATTGGGGCAATCTAACCTCGATTCCTATCTTCTCTCAGATGATTCTACTTCTTAATCTGATCAGTGTCTTGGCAACCTAACCTAGACTTCCAAAATCTTCATGTTCACTTCAGACTATTCTTTGAATCAATGCGCTACTCGCACATCAATTCAAAGAGGGGAAAAATGTAACACCCCAAAATTGGCACCTCATAATCTAATCAATTTTGGTGCATTTTCTCATCATCAAAGTCCTATTGTACTAGGCAAATTCTTCTCCTAATTGACTTTAATTGACTAAGTTTCAAATGCAGAAAACCCAAATTTGCATAAATCTGACATTATATTTAATTCCTAAATTCTCAGGGTTTATTAGCTAAAAATCCCTATGATTAATTAATTTAATACTAAAGTCCTAAGTGGTTTTAATTAAATTAATTCCACCCCCTTTAGCTAATATACATAAAAGGAATTGAATAGTTATTTAATTGATTGGATGAATTATCCTCAAAAGGGAATTTCATAATTCCATGTGAAAGGTCACTCATGTGGCAATAATCCATCCTTTTAATTAAATAATTCATGCATTTTTGTCTCAAATGAGAATGAAGAGGCAACCATTTCTTTTCAAGAAACTCTTCACCCTCTTTCCATGGTTTTCTATATATTGGACCTCATTTTCTTCATTTGGGGGGATGATTTTTTGAGAGCATCAAACTTATAGTGAAATTTTCATTGATTATTTCATGCTTTTGAGTTTAAATTGCATAATTAGATTAATTTCAATTTGGATTAGTGATGATATGTTGATTTCATTTGCAATTCATTTACATATCTAACATCTCAATTTCATTTCTCAAGATTTCTAGTTTAAATGCAATTTCAATTCTAGATTAAGAGCATTTGAATTCTAGATTAAGAGCATTTCATTTCTTAGATTAATTGCAATTTCATTCCATAGAGTAGTTGCAATTTCAATTCTAGACTAATTGCATTTCATTCCATAGATTAATTGCAATTCATTTCTAGATTAAGAGCAATCTCATTTCATAGATTAATTGTAGTGCATTCATGGATTAATGGCAATTTCATCTTCTCTCATGCTTTAGAAATCCTCCATATTAGCAATAGTCAAGTTGTTGGCTCTCATTCTGAGAGTAAATTTGACATCCCCAACTGATTAGGAGGCAGAAAGTCGCTTCAATTGAATTTGTAGGATAAACAATTCATGTTTGTCTTTGTGAATTGAACAATTGAGTAAAGACTATGTTGAGTTTGTGCCTAATTTAGAGGCCACAATTCAAGCACACACAGTTAGTGCACAAAGTCTATCAACCGAGAAACATGCATTGCAGATGCATTACACCAAGGTACTTTAGAACAAGTGGTTAAGACTAGACCTACAGAAAGAAGAGGAACAAATCATTGAGCAAGTAACTAAGCTCCAGGCAACATTATTACCATATTTAGTCATGATGCAAAAACATGTGACAACAAAAAAGAATCTCATTGCCACCCCAGATTTATCAGTCACATAAAGCATATATGATATGCATGCTCAGCTAAATCTAGAGCTACTCACCCTCGAGCATTTAAAGGAGGAATGTGAGAAATTATTGGAAACTCTCAAGAATTCCCATCCCAATATTTTTGACAAACTGTAAGCTATACTCCTTTCGTCATTAATTTCAAAAAAGGGGGAAATATATGTATAGTAAAAGGGGCATACTATAATCATCTATATGAGTTCATATACATATACTGAGTCTATACAAAGGGGGAGCATGTACAAATGGGGAGTCACTATGTATATCATTATGTACAGTACTTAGTTTTTTATACTAATTCCAAAGGGGGAGAATGTTACTCCAACTGCACATTAAAGTTGTCATTAGTTATGAAGCAGACATAATGGACAGACAATAATAGAGTCACATATAGGATAGTTAGTTTAATCACCAAAGTACTGAGTTAACCGAGAGCACTGATCACACCCAGAGTAAACTGAGTACATTTTTTATCGAGTAGATAGACTATACCAAATAAAATAAAACACCGAGCTAGACAGCATAACCGAGCACCAGTATAAGCAAGATACACAGAAAAAACCGCACATCAAGAGATAGCAATAACTGAGTGGAGCAGAGACCACCTAAAATTTTTTTATGGCACATTAATCTATGTAACAAATTTTTAGCTGACCTAGATAATGGTTTACATGATCAAGGAGGACATTAATTACGGATATACAACATTAACTATTTATGTCTCCTATGTGTAGATGATCAAGCTAAGTTTTGTACACCATTGATCTTAGGATAAGGATGTAGTTGCTAAACCTTAATTAGGTCATATCTTTTGATATATAAATGTATAGATGTCAAATTTTGTTATGTATGTTGATCAAGAAATGATCAAGTAGTTTCCATACTACAGGCATCAGAGATCAGACAAGGGATATTTAGAAAGAGACTACATTGTAGAAATCTATTTTCAGAACTAAAGCAAGGCTACTGAGCATAACAGAGTAGAAGGTATTATCATTCACATTGAGGTGATATATTTTGTATGAGATTAATGGATCTGTATCAGAAATATTGAGATCGTATATGTCTCAGATCAAATTTTTGTTACTCTCTAACAATTGTAATAGACTCCTAAATCTCTTGACAAAGTAGACTTAATAGTCTTATTGTAAATATCTTAACCAAGTGCACACATAGATTGTGTTGAAAAATCCTCACATGAGGTAGATATAATCGATCTTATTGTTACTCCTAATAGGGTAAGATCATCAGAAGTGATCATTTTGTAAATCTTTAACAGGCTAACTTTATTTCTGTAGTAGTGAAGTTTTGTGGGTCTCATCCCCACCACATTTTTTACCTTCTAAAAGGGGTTTTCTGCGATACTAAAATACTAGTGTCATGAGCATTTGATTTAATGTATGTGTATTGTTTACTTCATATGAATTAACATTTCATCATTGATATTATGTATGTAATTCACTCAGTCAGTTAATGAAAAACAAAGTTTACAAGATTCCATTGAAAATTTTTATAAGGGTACTAATTCACCCCTCCCCTCTCAGTACATATCCTTTCCATTATCCCAACACTTCCAAATCAAATATTAGGGTGTCGAGGATATCTATGCCTAGTTTGAGAGAGATTAAGAGCCTAGCATCCATATGAGGAAGGACTACATTGGATTGATTGATATAGATAAATATACCTAGAGAGTCAAGGGCTTCTACGAGTACATTCTTCTACGAGTACATTCTAGAGAAATGGAGGGATTTATTTAATGGTTATCCATCTCGGGAAAGAAAGAGCCAGTATTTCTTCAAGGTTTGCATTTCCCAACCAACTTAGGGCACATAAGTTATAGGTTCCAATGTTCCAATATTGCCTATCAACAATGGTCTTTTGGCTAATTGAATCATTAAAAATAATAATGAAGAGCCCTTTCTGTAACATTCTATAGAACGAAAACGTTAGCCCTAATTTAGAACTCCATACAGAATGATGCCAATTATTCATGTAAAAATGGGAAGACAATTTACTAGTGTTTTGAGAAGACAAGAAAATTGTAGAATCACAAAGTTTACTTATTTTTGCCTTAATTACATCTACCATATTAGGGTAAGGAGAAACGATAAGAAGTTTGGAGGCAAAAGCCTTACCTCTTGTTCCATGTCCATGATTTCCTTTGGGGCTTGTTTCCTGTTGTTTACCGAGGAACTTTGCACCATTTTTGTTGGCCTCTGATCCAACCAGAGCCTGTCTAAACATCTTTGAATCTTGTTCTGAGGATGCAGAAGGAAGCTACTCAGAGATGGTCTTCTTCATGGTGTCTCCAGCAGCAGGAATGGATCTGTCCGAAGAAGAGGCCATATTTATTAGAGGGAGGTGGAGCCATTAAAGACCCTTCGAGTACCTCTCTTTGTATTTTGTAATTCTATTCCATTATTATTGAATCAATTGAGGATGTTTCCTCTTTCATGGATCTGTCATTTCTATTCTACATAGCTTTTGCTTCTCTCTATCTATGACAGGTCACTAGTACATTTGAGGCCAAATTTTGACAGAAGTTTCTGAACAGGTAACTTTTTCTTACAAATTTGGTGTTTTTTTTTGTAATAGGCCCTGATGATGTTGGTATTCCAATGGGTGTTTAATTGACCATCGAAACTCTGACAGATTTTGGGTATACATTTAAAAAAAAAGTGAAACAGCCTCATCATTTTCATTTCGATTGGAGAGCGGGAGAAAAGGAGCGACATCTGAGCTCGGGAGAAGGTATGTGCTTTCTTCATCTTTCAAGCCTCTGGCATCATATTTGAATGCATTTCATTTTATTGTTGAGGGAGTTGCTCTCTGAAATGACAGCATTCTACTGGTGTCATGCCCTAGCCAGTGCTTTATCTCTATTATTTGATGTTATTGGTGCTTGTGCTCAAGGATATCGATTCACTATATTCAAATGTTTGGATTCACGTTTGTTGATATTACTGGCATATGTGTTTAATGATGCCATTGTATATTGCTGTCACTAAAATGACCACATTCTACTGGTGTCGTGCCCTATCCCATGCTTTAACTCCATTATTTGATGTTATTGGTGCTTGTGCTCAAGGATATCCATTTTTTTGAAATGTTGACTGTGGTTATCAAATGGACAG
>MU223992.1:2565139-2580813 GCA_018584345.1 Thuja plicata | reverse complement strand
GGTTTCCTATACATTGGTGTGTTCATAGGGGGATGAAATCAGCTTTTTGGGATAGGTGGTACATGGTATTTGACCAACCACCTTGTAATAATAATGAGGTGCCTTTATATTTTTTGAGGAAGCTATAATGTGAGTTTATCATTGGCGAGAAGTCAAATTAATTTGACTTTCATGAGTTGCAGGGTAGAGGGAGAGGTTCTGCGCAGGATAGACCTGGGGCACATAGGATTACCCGACCACAAGAGAGGAGGCATACTACGATAAAACCCCGCATTCATGTTGTGGTCCCAGTAGTGGTGAAGGATTCTATGGATATATAGACTCTTCATGCAACTGCATCATTGACTGATGTCATTATCTAGCATGGAACCCAGTTAGTTGGAATGGATGGATCAGTGGCTGTGCCACCTCCATCTTCATCAGATGCACCATTAGGATCATCCCATCCCATGCCAGCTCCATTGTCATAAGATGCACCATTAGGATCATCTCATCCTGTGCGAGCTCCATTATCATCAGATACATTTGCAGGGTCAGCCCAGCCCATTGAGCATATCTACATCAGTTGTAATGGTATATGTGATGGGGTAGATAGCCAGGAAAGTGTGGATGGTTTGACATACCATTCATGTGTACATTGCAGGAGAAGATGTCAGGCATCCACTATTGAGGATGCAGCCCTCACAGATGATCTGTTGTCAATGGTGTATGGTATAGAGCGAACACATGTTTGTTTACATTTGTGTTTTGACATGTTATTTTAATTAATTACCTAAATCTGTTAAAAGTAAATAAAATTTTATGTATATAGAAGAATCTAAATTGATACATGAATAATATGCATTTTAGGGTGTAGCTGGTGGTACAAGCACACCAAGGACCATTACAACTTCAAATTCTTATGAACCCTTACACATATACCCTTACAACCCCTTAGGAAGCGTAAGAGTAAATCTTAGGGGTCGTAAGGTTCCTTAAGGGGTCTTAGAACCCATTAATGGGTCCTAGATGTATCAATGGGTCCTAAAACCCCTTATGACACCTTATGACCCATTAAGAAGCCTAAAAGTACATCTTAGTGGTTGTAAGGTGTCTCAAGGGGTCCTAGGACCCATTAATGGGTCCTACTACCCCTTATGACACCTTACAACCATTATAAATCCTACAACCCCTAAGGGCTCCTAAGGGGTTGTAAGGTTTCTTAATGGGTCCTACGACCCCTTATGACACCTTACGACCCATTAGAAATCCTAAGAGTACATTTTAGGGGTCATAAGGTGTCTTAAGGGGTCCTAGCATCCATTAATGGCTCCTAAGACACAGTAATATATCTTATGACCCCTTGAGACCCATTAATGTATACTAGGAACCGTAAGATGTTTTCTTAGGGTTTCTAAGGGGTTGTAAGGTGTCTTAAGGTGTCCTAAGACCCATTAATGGGTTCTACAACCACTTATGACACCTTAGGACCCATTAGGAAGCCTAAGAGTGCATCTTAGGGGTCGTAAGGTGTCTTAAGGGGTCATATGAACCATTAATGACTCCTAAAACTCCTTATGAACCCTTAAAACCCCTTCGGAAGCCTAAGAGTACATATTAGGGGTTGTAAGGTGTCTTAAGGGGTTGAAGGACCATTAATGGGTCCTACGACCCCTTATGACACCTTACAACCCATTAGGAAGCCTAAGAGTGCATCTTAGGGGTCGTAAGGTGTCATAAGGGGTCTTAGGACCCATTAATGGGTCCTACGACCCCTTATGACACCTTACAACCCATTAGGAAGCATAAGAGTACATCTTGGGGGTCATAAGGTGTCTTAAGGGGTCCTAGGACCCATTAATGGGTACTACGACCCCTTATGATACCTTACAACCCATTAGGAAGCCTAAGAGTACATATTAGGGTTTGTAAGGTGTCTTAGGGGGTCTTACGACCTATTAATAGGTCATATGACCCCTTATGAAACATTAAAACCCATTAGGAAGCCTAGGATTACATCTTAGGATTCGTAAGGGGTCTTATGGTGTCCTAAGACACATTAATATGTCCTATGACCCCTTGAGACCCATTAATGTGTACTTGGAACCCTAAGATGTATTCTTATGGTTCCTAAGAGGTCGTAAGGTGTCTTAATGTGTTCTACGACCTATTATGACACCTTATGACCCATTAGAAAGCCTAAGAGTACATCTTAGGGGTCTTAATTTGTCTTAAGGGGTCCTAGCATCCATTAATAGCTCCTAAGATACAGTAATATGTCCTATGATCCCTTGAGACTAATTAATATGTACTAGGAACCCTAATATATATTCTTAGGGTTCCTAAGGGGTCGTAAGGTGCCTTAAGGGGTCCTAGGAGCCATTAATGGTCCTACAACCCCTTATGATACCTTACGACCTGATGAGGCCAATATAAGGCCTATATAGTTAAAGTTTCATGTATTTTTATGGATAGACTTTGAGAACTTCATATGCTTTCATGATACTTTTTCAGACTATTTATATTGATATCTCAGAACTGCTATATTTATGTGTATGCAAATATGTGTGAAATGTTTTAAGTTTATAATATGCTATCTATATGTTGTGTGAATATATGGAACTAAATCCGGTGTCCTTTTGTCCTACTTTAAGTTGGGTGGTTTCCTGTAGCCATGTGATGAGAGAAAGTTAGTAAAGAAACTTATTATGGATTTTTGTCTTGGATATGTGTATGTGCTAACCTTTTGTAGAAATGGTGGATCCACGGTAAAGGAAGGAGTCAACATTAAAGAATGGAGCGATGCCTTGGAAAGGAAAACTGTTGCGGGGCTCATGATGATTCCACTACCTGCGGATGAGAATAGTTCCTGTTGCAGATAAGTCGCAACTAAAAAGTGGCCATGATGAAGTAAATATAGCAGCGGCACATTCCTAGATTTTATATGTGATTAAATACAGTTTGTTTCTATAGTTAAATTTGTTTATCATGTTTCTTAATGATTGTCATATCCCTGATGTTGGGGGATCCTAGTTGATAGGAGTCTATTTTAGAAGTTGTTAAATAATCTGGAAGTTCTGATTCTAGGAGGAGTTATTATTAGGGGGAATCTTTTGTAATCCAGTGAGAAGAAATACAATCTTATTTTCTACATCTTTTGTAATCTATGTTTTATGAATGATCAATGAGAGCTTCAATTCTTAGTTTCTGAGTTCTTGTTCATTCACTCTTCTGTGGGGGCCCACATGGGAGATGAACCTAATTCATAGTTCAATAGAAAGTAGTTGCTAGTCATTTGAAGTAATTAGGACTCTATTGCTACTGCAGCCATTAGTAACAGCACCAGTGGTTGTTCCTGCAACATATGCGGTTAGCTAGTTTACTGTTTCCTACAGCATAGGCAAAGAGTTAAGCTCACTGTTTCAGAAAGTTCTTTTATCTTTAGATTACGTTGTTGATTCCATTTCCTAGTTTAGTTTCATTTCGGCAGTTTCCATTCCTTAAATGGTAATGACTTTTAGAGTAGATTAGAGCATATAATTTTTTGATACCATTTCAAATCTTATGTTCCCTAGTCGATAATTTAATGAGTTCAGCATATTATTGCTAGTAGGAAGGATGCATAATCCTTAGATACAAAGGTATTATAAAGAGCAGTCATTTTTGGTGCCACTATTGGGGAATGGTGTTAATCTAATATAGCCTAGAGTCATTTTAGATTTAGTTTAGCATTTATTTTTATGCATAGGAGAAGAGATCATCTTGGGCATTTTCTCCCTCGTACTTATCAGGCTAGACCTCTTGAATTAGTTGCCGATATCTTTAACACTAAAATCGAGGAACCCTAAGTTGAGAACAAAGAAGTTGAAGAACAATTTGAGAACGTGTTTTCTGATGCATTTGACCACTTACCATCATCATCATCCTCCTCTGAAGAATCCTTGCATCTAGAAAAACTTTTTGTTTAGCCAGAAGATTTACTGTAGCATCCAGGGCCTCCTCCAAGGATGTCTCAACCAACCTTCCCTTTCTCCATTCCTCTTGAATAGGGAAACCAAAATTTGAAGAACATACCCTCTGCAGCAGTGCCCAAGTTCTATGGCCTCATCACCGAAGACCCTGAGACCTTCCTCTTCGAGTTTGACATCCTTTGCAGAAGCTACGACTATACAACTGATGCACATAAGCTCAAGTTGTTTCCATTGACTCTGAAGTAAGCTGCTATGAGATGGTTTATGAGCCTCAGTGCCAATGTTGTATTGGATTGGGCTACTATGAGAAACATGTTTCTTTCCAAATACAAAGAGTACTGTCGAGGGCATGACTTGAAAGGTGATGATATTTTTAGGATGACCTAGAAAGAGGACGAGACCCTAGAGGATTATATCTCTAGGTTCATGTTCAATCTCCAGAGTAACACTCAAAATCAATTGAATGAAGAATCTCAGAAACACCTGTTTATCAAAGGTGTCAATGAAGGGAGCATTGCAGCTCTGGACCTGATGGATGGTGGTGACATTAAACAGAAAAATTAGAATGATATCAAGAATATCTGCTTGAACTACTCCCAAGCCACTGTAAAGAAGGGTAGGGGAATCAGAGACCTACCACAAAATTTTGTTGGCTCTGGGGTTTCCAAAGTGGAGCTATCTAATCTTCTCTCTGACTTCAAGTAGTACATCATTAATGATGTCACTACTTAGATAGATACTATGCATGCAAGGAGAAAGAAAGAAGATACTGATGCGATGCTAGCTGAATATTGTCCACACTACCGAGAGAAGAAGAGGAGTTGCAAGTGCAAGACTGTTGTGAATTTGGAGACACAGCCAATGTCCACTGAATTCAAAGCCATTGATGAAAATGGAGAGGTGCTCTACATTTCCCAAAGAAGGCCTTGGGCCCCAAGACCAGGTATGCCACAAGATCCTCTTCAAAATTTTAATAATAATAGTCACTGGTAGAATTTTTTGAATATGGGCACCCAAGGGTGGCAGCAACCCCAGCCAGGGTGACAACAACCTCAGCAGGGCTGGTAATAACCCCAGCAAGGTTAGCAGCAACCCCAGCCAGGATGGAAGCAACCCCAGTAGAGTTGGCAGTAACCCCAGCAGGGTTGGCAGCAACCTCAGCCAGGGTGGCATTAACCATAGCAAGGTTGGAAGCAACCTCACCAAGGTTGGAAGAAACCTCAGCAAGGGTGGAAGCAACCTAATAAATAGCCTTATCCATCCCATTAGCAAGCCCTAATACCTCCTCCTGTAGCCTCTAATAACCCTCCTAAGAAAATACAACTGCCAGCACAGCCTAATCCCAATCCCAATAGCAAGCCGACCACTCAGCAGCAAAGCTATGTCTTAAATGATATCCATTTGAGATCAGGAACCACTCTTACCTCACCTCAAATGCCTATTATCACCAAGGTTGAAGAACCACCTATTGACCAAGAAGACGTGCCAACTCCTATAGCCAAAGCGTCCCCATTTCCTCAAAGGTTATCCAATCAAGCTGAACCTGTAGTAAACCATGCAGTGGCAGACTTGCTTAACTAATTGAAACATATAACAGTAAAAATACCTTTAGTGGATGCTATTATAGAATTCATTTCTTACACTAAAGCCACACGGGAAGCTTACATTAAACAACCTAGAAGGAAGAAAAAGGATCCCAAAACCATTCATGTTGTCAGATAGTTGTTTGATCTTATGCTAGAAAAGTTGGTTGTTCCCACGTATTTTGATCCACGGAGTCCTATGGTTACAGTTACCATCCAAGGTATGCAAGTCCCAAATGCCTTAGTTGACTTAGGTGCATCTATCAATGTCATGACCAAAGAAGTATTGTCCCAGTTAAACATTTCTAGCCTCCGCGATACACCAACCATTTTGCAACTAGTTGATAGCTCTACTGTTAAACCAGATGGGGTAATAGAAGATGTCATAGTTACCTTACATTCTTGGGAGTATCTAGTGGACTTTATTTTTCTCTCCCCTAAAGCCGATATGGGTGGGTATCCTCTCATTTTAGGATGACCATGGTTAGCCACTACTAATGCCTTCATAGCTTGCCGGTCGGGGAAGATGACAATTTCTAATGGAGTTCATACCAAAAACTTGACCCTCTACTCCCCTACTCAACCTATGTTGCAAGATGAGGATGCACTATGGCCATAATTAGCTAATCTTGATTTAGAAACTAATTCGATTCATCAGCTCATGGTCATTAATAGAGACCCATTTCTAACTGCCAAAGAGGACGATGAGGTAATTGAATCCATTGTTACAAATGAATATGGTCGAAGTCCTCAGTGGTGCTC
Source organism: Thuja plicata (assembly GCA_018584345.1). Classification (NCBI taxonomy): domain Eukaryota; kingdom Viridiplantae; phylum Streptophyta; class Pinopsida; order Cupressales; family Cupressaceae; genus Thuja; species Thuja plicata. Next base: position 2,574,518 of record MU223992.1, on the reverse strand, counting down.
ATAGTCTGACTGTATCTTAGAACCTATTTTTCCACCTACACATACATGTTCCTACTATGTATCCTCCCGCTTCCTTCATTCTTTTTTCCCTCATGAAATGGTTTCTCTTCTAGTTGCCCCAGTCACAATGGTAGACAAGTTAAGTCAGGTTGAATTCAGTCCGGGTAAGGAGTTAAATATCAGCAGTACTTTGACACCCTCTCACCAGAAGGCTATCCTAGGATTTTTATAGGAACATCAGTAGGCATTTTCCTGGGATTACACTAACATGAGAGGATTAGATCCCAAACTCTATACTCATAAGATCTACATTAGCACAGATTATAAACCTATATGCCAGCCTCAGCGGTGGGTTAATTCTGTGTTGCACGACATAGTCAAAACTGAACTTTAGAAGTTGCTAAACGCTGGCTTCATCTACGCCATTTCTGATAGCCAATGGGTTTCACCCTTGGTTATTGTGCCTAAGAAGGGGGTTAAATGGAGAGTCTGTGTTGACTATAGGGAATTGAATATAGCCACCAATAAGGATCATTTCCCATTGCCCTTTATTGATCAAGTCTTGGATAATTTGGCTGGCAAGAAATATTTTTCCTTCTTAGATAGTTTTAGTGGTTACAATCAGATTCAAATCGCTCCTAAGGATCAGGAGAAAACAACTTTCACTTGTCCTTGGGGGAGCTTTTCATATTCTGTCTTACCATTTGGTCTATGCAATGCTCCGGCCACTTTCTAGTGGGCTGTTATTAGCATTTTCTCTGACATATCTACTGATTGTATGGAGATCTATATGGATGACTTCACAGCTTATGGGAACACTTTTGAAGAGGCAAAGCTCAATTTGGAGAAAGTTCTCAAGCGCTTCCAGGACTACAATCTCTCTCTAAACAATGAGAAATGCTTTATGATGATGGAGGAAGGTGTCGTGCTGGGTCACTTTATTTCCTCACATGACATCTAGGTAGACCTGACCAAGATCTCAGTAATCAATACTCTGACCACACCAAAAAAGCAAAAGAATTTATGGAGTTTCCTTGGCCATGCTGGATACTACAGAAGGTTTATCAAGGATTTTAGCCAAATTGTAGCACCCCTCTATAATCTATTGAAGAAGGATTCAGATTTTTCTTAGAGTTCTAAGTGTGAAAATTCATTCTTGCAGCTTAAGGAAGTTCTGACAACTGCACCGGTGTTGCGCGGGCCAAATTGGGGATTTCCATTCCACATTCATACCAATGCCTCAGATTATGCTATAGGAGAAGTATTAGGCCAGCAATAAGATTCAATTAAACATGTCATTTATTATATCAGTAAGAATCTACAGGGAGCATAATTCAATTATAGGGTGACCGAAAAAGAGTTGCTTGCAGTGATTTATGCTCTAAATAAGTTCAGGCATTATATTATTGGTTATAAGATTTTTGTCCATATAGACCATTTAGTGATTCAGTACCTGATGAATAAGCCAGCCATCTCAAGAAGATTGGCTCGCTGGTTGCTACTCATGCAGGAATTTGACATCACAATTATTGACAAACTAGGGAAAGCCAACATTGTCGCTGATTTTCTCTCTTGCTTGCATGTTCCTGATGATCCCGTAGCCATTAATGATAGTTTTCTAGATGAACATTTGTTTCTGTTGATAGCACAAAATCCATGGTATGATGACATTGCAAATTACCTCACCACGGGTTGGACTCTAGCTCAATTTTCTTCAAAAGAGCGCAGATTGCTGGCCAAGAAAAGTTTCATTTTTTCTTGGATTGTTGGTTTCATGTTTTATACTGGTCCAGACTAGATTATGCACAGGTGCATCTGAGAAGATGAAACCTATGACATCCTCAGGGCATGTCATGATGAGCCATCTGGTGGCCACTTTGTAGCAAAAAGGACGGCTCTCAAGATCTTGACTACCGGTTACTATTGGCCGACTCTCCACAAAGTTGCAGCTAAGCACACTAAGAAATGTGATTGGTGCCAGCACATGGGGAGGCCTACTAAGACAGATGAAATGCCCCTGTAGCCTCAGGTGGTGGTCACACCCTTTTATAAGTGGGGCATTGACTTCGTGGGACCAATTGATCCTTCTTCTCAAGGTAAGTCTTACATTTTAGTCTGTACTGACTATGTTACTAAGTGGGCCAAGGCTAAACCAATTAAGCATTCGCAGGATACCAATGTTGCCAACTTCTTATATGAATTCATCTTTACAAGATTTGGTGTTCCAAGAGAAATAATGTCTGATCAGGGTGCTCAATTCACTTCTAACCTCATAGCTTCTCTGATGGAAGAATATAATATTAGCCATGGTAAGTCATCCCCTTACCACCCCCAAGCCAATGGCCAGGTGGAGGTCACCAATTGCGAGCTGGAGGCCATCCTTACAAAAACTATCTCTGTTCACAAGAAAAATTGGGCAACCAAGCTTCCTGAAGCACTATGGGCTTACAGGACCCCTTGGAAAACTACTACAGGGTTCTCTCCATTTCAACTAGTTTATGGGAAGTTTGCCATGATGCTAATAGAATTCGAGCATCAAACCTTACGAACAACATTGGAGCTCAGCCTGGATCTTACTAAAGCTCAACAGGAGTGCATCCTCAACTTGAATAGTCTTGACGAATGGCATAAGTCTACTTTGGCTAACATAGAATTGGTGCAGTAACAGAGGAAGCAGTGGCATGACTGGTTTATCAAGGACAAAACATTTGCAGTCAGTGACTGGGCTCTCCTGTACGACTCCAGATATTAGCACACTCCTGGTAAGTTTCAAAATCGCTGGTTAGAGCCTTATGAAATTGTTGTTGTCTTTTCCAATGGTGCTATGCAGTTGTCTACTATTGACCCTGTCTATTTCAAGTTACTGGTTAATGGCTAGCGCCTCAAGTTATACCATAAACCCCAGAGAAAGGTGGAGTTCATGTAGCAATTTGAGTATGCTGAAGTTCACAATCCTCCTATAGTAGATGAATATGAGCTCCTCGCTCATATTCGTTCTTCACTTTGAGACATGTTCACCACAACCCATAATAATTACTTTCCTCCAAAAAGTACCTTTCTCTGCAATAAATATTCATTTCATTATTGCTTATCTCCCACCTGCCTACCTCATCATTATTCCCCATCAATGGATGGAAATTTCACGGAGCCGCCAATACATCATCAGGTGCGTGTATTGTCTTTGGCATTTAATTTATTAATTAGTTTTTTTATTATCTTCACTCTCGTTATATGTGCAATTGTGGGCCCATTTGCGTACTTAAGTTGGGGGGAAGAAAATCTATGATTTGTCATATATAACCACAAATGTATTGAATGCTATAGTTTTTAAACTTTTTAATGTTGTACCCTTTTTGCACAAATGTTACCAATTTAGCCTATGAGATGGGACAGCCTCAAAATAAGTGATTTATTTTGCACAAATAAGCCAAGGTGTCCATACAGACGTCTGTTGAGTAGTGATGAATAGTTCAATTCTTGAGATATGATAGATCCGCATTCATTTCCCCATATAACACTTGAAAGTCTTGAAGTCCAAAAATTTCCATCATTGCAAATACCTACAGATTCACCTTTTCAATTTTCTCTGCAATTTGTTTGATATAATTTGTGATAAATCTCTGTGTTGCTTGTGTATTCTTGTTTGTGTGTTCTTCATACTCTATGGAAATGGGTGGAGATTTAGTTCATTGTGAACCCACAGTTCATGACATTCTGCTAAATAGTCAAGTTATCATGCCACTATCCAATCCAGAGGATGGATTGATTATATTCTTAAGCTTACCAACCAAGACAAAGAGGTGGCATTACAGTTCTTAAGAACACTCCGTGACAGGGTGGCTACTGTCAAAGGTTTGAGGGTACCATTTTCACAAGCAATCGTGGCTGAGGTAATGGGGTTACCATAGGAGGGCAAGGAGTTTTCAGAAAAATTTGACCTAACAACAGTAAGGGCATAATTTACTCTGCACACAGACCCGCCACTGGAGGTCAACAAGGAACAGGGCACTAACAGGTTGTCTCTGCCTGAAACCTATAAGCAATGTGCAATATTTATTATCAAATATTTCACTTGTGAAGGATGACAAGCTTACCTACATGTAGTTCACTTCAAATTTTTGAGCTGCCTAAGGGACGATAATAGGCCCATAAATGTGCCCAATTTTCTTTTCAACATTCTTAAGAAACGGGCTTCAATAGTGCATGAAGGTAAGCCCAATATTGTTTCTCATCATTGTCTCATTAAGGTAATTGTGGAAAAATCATTGAGAGACTAGTCCAGCATGACATGGGAGGATTTCCTGTCAGGAGAATTAGAGAAGGAAACCCTAAGACCTTTAGGGAGTAGGGTTGGCAAAAGAGTCCAAACAGAATAGGGAGTTTTTAAGGTTATTGAAGAACTAGGATCAGGTTCTTCTTCAGCAAGAGGACCTAGGACTAAAAACCCTAGGCGTCCTCCAGAAGCTTCTGCATCTGGGCCATCCCAAAATAAGGGCAAAGAGAAAATTTTAGAGAAAGAGGTTTCTAAAGAAAAAGTCTCACCTCCATTCGATAAAACTACCACACCTACAAGAAAAGGGAACGAAAAAGGAGAGCCAACTGCCTCTGGTTCTAGTAAATGCTCAAAGAAGCAAGATCCTGTAGCTTTAACCACTTCAAGAAAATGAAAGACTGTCGATAGGAAGGAGGAAACCCCTTTATGAAGAAGTAGTAGATAGAGGAAGGGTATGGCTATAGACATATCACCAGGAGGGACATAAATCAACCTCGACACTCCTGAGTCAGAGGAGACACCAGAAGGTAAACAATCCTCTGAGATCAGAATGAGCATAGAATGTGTAGTAATCAAAGATGGTTCCACCTCCAATGAAAAAACCTATAGGGTTCAAAGGAAGAGTTCATCTTCCCATGGACTCCAAATTAATGATGATTTCATTGAATCGGATGATGATGATGATGACTTTTCAGGAGGATACCTTGCTAATGAAGAAGGTATGTCAGATTCGCCTCCTACGGCGGTAGAGTAGATTTTATTTGAAGACAATTTTGGTATTGCTATGAGTGTGGATACACCTCCTACAACAGTAGGGAGGGATATTTTTGAAGAAAACCCTGGTATTGACATGATGGCCAAGCAATTTTTAAATCAAGGATTGGATGCACTAGTTGTTGTAGCTCAGCAATGAGATAACCCTGAGAGGGCCATCATAATCCATCCGAACCTATCATAAGATGCAGCTATAGAAAATAACAGTTTAGCTGACATACAAACCACAGGGGAAAACCCTGATGAAGGTAATCTACTAGAGGTACCTTGCCCTGTAACTTGAATTTATGTTATCTTTCGGCTAATCAATTAGTTGATAATGGAAAGAGAGCAATGGAAAAGGCAGAAGAAGACTATGCATCGGGTTATCGATTAGACTTTTCAGGAATTGGTAGAAAAAGAGGAAGAGGTAGAGCAGCTACAATAAAAATTCACTAAGGTAACGTTAGTTATCCCTGAGATAATGAGTTGTAGGTCTCCTTCCCCTATTTATGCCATTTTTCTTAAAGAACAAATGTTGAATTATCAGTTAACCAGTATAGTAAAGGGCAAGTCTCCTTTGATAAATGAGCCCCTTGAGTTTTTTCAAGCCTTTCATAATTCTCCTACAGCCATACAAAACTTGTTATGTGAACTCTTCTTGCACAACTTAGCTATACCTAGCAATAGGGATTATAATCCACTGCCTTATGTTGGGGACATCTAGCTGAGGGTACTCATGTCATGGATACAGAATGAGATCAGTAGAGAATCCAAGGCCAAAATTTATAGGGAATTAGAGGACAAAATTCCTCTATACCTACGGCTAGAAGCCAAAGACCCCAAAACTTACTACTATGACTGGATGAAGTTAGCTTAGTCAGAGTCTAGAAGCAAGGTCATTACCCCTCTTAGGAATGCGGCCTTTGATGAGTACACCTAGATAGCCAAAACTGAATTCACTGAGGCCACAAAATCAATCCAGTGGCCCTGGATTAACATGACAGAGGATATGAGAAATAAGGAGCCACATTCACCCCTTAATTTTGCAATTGCAAAAAAGTGTGCTCCTTGGTATGTCATGTTAGGTAGGGAAAGGCAGAGCTATTGGCTTCCATTAACATTCCAACCACCCCTTCTTCTTTCTACTCTTCTTCCCAACTCAGAAAATTTAGAATATTATGACATGGGTGAGAAGGTGGGAAACATATAGGGACACTAAGGGCTTTTACTGGAGCTTTTCTAATGGGGGTATTAGACAGAAAGTAGCCACAGATCTCAGAATGTAGGCCAGAGTGAAGAACTATCTATTTTCTCAAGGACCAGAAAAAGGCTAAGTTGGGGGGAATGATGAGGCTAATATAAGGCCTATATAGTTCAAGTTTTATGTGTTTTTATGGCTAGACTTTGACAACTTCATAAGCTTTCATGATACTTTTTCAGACTATTTATATTGATATCTTAGGACTGCTATATTTATGTGTATGCAAATATGTGTGAAACATTTTAAGTTTATAATACACTATCTATATGTTGTTTGGATATATGGAACTGAATCTGGTGTCCTTTTGTCCTACTTTAAGTTGGGTGGTTTCCTATAGCCATGTGATGAGAGCAAGTTAGTAAAGAAACTTATTATGAATTTTTGTCTTGGATATGTGTACATGCTAACCTTTTACAGAAACGGTGGATACACGGTAAAGGAAGGAGTCAACATTAAAGAACAGAGTGATGCCTTGAAAAGGATAGTTATTGTGGGGCTCATGATGATTCCACTACCTACGGATGAGAACAGTTCCTGTTGCAGATAAGTCACAGTTGAAAAGTGGCCATGCATTCCTAGATTTCATACGTGATTAAATGCAGTTTGTTTCTACAGTTAAAGTTGTTGATCATGTTTCTTAATTATTGTCATATCCCTGATGTTGGGGGATCCTAGTTTATAGGAGTCTCTTTTAAAATTTGTTAAATAATCTAGAAGTTCTGATTCCAGGAGGAGTTATTATTATGGGGAATCTTTTGTAATCCAGTGAGAAGAAATACAATCTTATTTTCTGCATCTTTTGTAATCTATATTTTATGAATGGTTAATGAGAGCTTCAATTCTTAGTTTCTGAGTTCTTGTTCATTCACTCTTCCGTGGGGGCCCACACGGGAGGTGAACCTAATTTGTAGTTCAGTAGAAAGTAGTTTCTAGTCATTTGAAGTAATTAGGACTTTGTTGCTCCTGTAGCCATTAGTAACAGCACTAGTTGTTGTTCCTGCAACATATGCGGTTAGCTAGTTTACTGTTTCCTGCAGCATAGGCAAAGAGTTAAGCTTACTATTTCAGCAAGTTCTTTTATCTTTAGATTACGCTGTTGATTCCATTTTCTAGTTTAGTTTCATTTTGGCAGTTTCCATTCCTTAAACGATAATGACTTTCATAGTAGATTAGAGCATATACTTTGTCGATACCATTTCAAAGCTTACATTCCCTGGTCGATAATTTAATGAGTTCAGCATATTATTTCTAATAGGAAGGATGCATAATCCTTAGATACAGAGGTATTATAAAGAGTAGTCACGACCCATTAGGAAGCCTAAGAGTACATCTTAGGGGTCGTAAGGTTTCTTAAGGGGTTGTAGGACCCATTAATGGGTCCTACGACCCTTTATGACACCTTACAACCCATTAGAAAGCCTAAGAGTACATCTTAGGGGTCTTAAGGTATCTTAAGGAATCCTAGGACCCATTAATGGGTCCTACAAACCCTTATGACATCTTACAACCCTAGAGAGAGAGAGAGAGAGAGAGAGAGAGAAAGAAAGGATAATCTATCAAGATACCAAGTACATCAAAGAAGATCAACTATGAAGTTCTAAAACCTATAATTTTTTTCTAAATAGCATGTGATTGTAATAGTCATAAAGGACTAATATGCATTGTAAGTGGACCAATAGTGCCCAAGAGTGTCAAGGATTGTTTAGGGGTTACTAAGAGGTTAGAAGTGTTTAGAATAGGTATCCAAGAAGTTGGAATTCATTAGGAATTTTATATTTTTTAATTTGTAATTAGTTTTGAGTTGTTTTCATAGTTGAAAGATTAAGATTTTCAAACATAACAGTTACATTGTCTTTTAGTGGGAAACACATGCATAGGAGTCTTTTGGTATTCCTCTTCGAATGTAACTGCCAAGAAATGGTTGGAGTGGAAGATGAATCAAGTCATTAAATGATATTAGATTCTATTTTTTTGTGGAGAGGATGTTGTAATGTATGAATTATTCTCTGAGATATAAATAAAGTTTAGATTTTCTGCAAGTCCAGTCTTGGTTTTTTATCACAGAAAATTGGGTGCTTTTGCGTGGGTCATATCTCCCAACTCAACCGTTGGATCTTGCTCATCTTGGAGTATGGTTTAGAGAACCTAATTATTCCCAACCTCACCAGAGGGATTTTTTTCATATTGTTTTATGCAAAATTTATTCATGACAGAGTACGGTTCTATGCAGAGGGTAGCAACAGGACAGTTTTGGATGAATTTTTAAGATACATGCACTAGTGCTTAGCACCTCTGCATCAGATATTTCCTTGGTATTATTATTATAATATTAATACAAATGTTAATATAAAAACATTAATATTATAAAAAATGATATCTATAACAATAATTAAAAACAAAAAAAAAATTGAAAATAATATGGAATGAAAAAGTTTGAAATTGCAAATGTTGAAATTTTAAATGGAAAGCAAGATTTTGGTGGCAAAAATTTGATATCTGATATTCAATTAGGCTTGTGCATTGGATTTTGGTTTGGCCATGTGTACTGACACCCAGGCCTACTAAAAAGTCACCACACTTTTTTGCACATTTTTGGATGAGTGGAAAGAGGATTTTTTTCACATTGCCACTTTTTGGCATACCATGATCCTGCACATGCCCAGCTCAATTTTGATGATCCACCATAGTCATAGATATATCGAGACATTGTATAGATCTAGTGTTGGTTATTTGATGACCAAATTATATATATATACACACACACACACACATGTGACATTTGCACATTGTATGTATCAACCTGGACATAGTTGATGTCATTTTTTGTAACTCTATTATGGATTTGTCATGTACACCATGTATTGATATGTACGCTATTATTGTTCATTTTTTTATATATGAAACTTCAAATTTGATCCTTGAATTTGTTGGTTGGATGTTTATGTATTAAGTGTATTCTTGTTTCACATGACTTGCGTATATGCATGTGTGTTTCAATAAATTAATGTACTTGTGTGTGTACTTCATGTATATTCATGTATATGACTCATAACCTAAATTCATGTGTACGACCTATGTGAATGACTTAA
>MU223992.1:2539453-2564784 GCA_018584345.1 Thuja plicata | reverse complement strand
AGATCAACCATTCATTTTGAGTAGATTGGTCTCATTGTAAAGTCAATCCATCTAAGGTGTCTTTATAAACCTAAGGTTGATTAGACTCATGACCTATGATATGATAAGTAGGTTTGATTTTTTTGGTTTAATAAATCTCCTACTATAGGATCTAAGGGTCTTCTAAGTCCTTTCAATAGGTCTAGAGGTCCTAATAGCAACATTTTGCAACATTTTCAAAAGTTGTACAAATGTTGTCAAAAGTTGCAAAAAAAGTTGCAGTGTTGCTCAGTTGAAAGTTGCTTAATGGTGCATCTTTCAAACCATTCATCATGGGACCAAACTGTCAAATCCATCATTTCTAGTTGGCTGGGTAAATGCTAGGGGAGACCCTTTTTTCTTGCGAACCATCAAGAACATTCCGGTGCAAGTTGTACCGAAGTGTTCCCAAGGTGCACTAAGCCAAATTGGGCAATAATTTTTGGAGAGCCATATCTCAAACCTCGTGAGAGATATCAGAGATATGTGAAGTGCACAAGGACCATATTTTAAAGGTCCACAAGTGCATGGCTTATTTTTGGGAGATTCCACTTGGATTCCATTTGCCTACCCGATCTCGATTGGTGCAAAAAATGCAGTGTTGCTTAGTTGAAAGTTGCTCAATGGTGCATCTTTCAATCCATTCATTGTGGGACCAAACTGTTAGTTCCATCAGCTCCATTTGGTCGAGTAAATTCTAGGGGAGACCCTTTTTTTATTTTGAATTGTCAAGAACATCCCGATGCAAGTCGTACTAAAGTGTTCCCAAGGTGCACTAAGCCAAATTGGGTAGCGAGTCTTGGAGAGCCATATATCAGACCTCGTGAGAGATATTAGAGATCTATGAAGTGAAAAAGGAATGTCTTAGGAAGGCCTACAAGCATGTGGCTTATTTTTTGGATATTCCACTTGGATTCCATTTTCTAACCCGATCTCGGTTGGTGCAAAAAGTTGCAGTGTTGGTCAGTTGAAAGTTGCTCAACAGTGCATCTTTCAAACCGTTCTTCGTGGGACCAAACCGTCAGCTCCATCAGCTCCAGTTGGCTGAGTAAATGCTAGGGGAGACCCTTTTTCCCTTCTAGACCATGAAGAACATTCTAGCGCAAGTCATACCGAAGTGTTCCCAAGGTACACTAAGCCAAATTGGGCAGGGATTTTTGGAGAGCCATATCTCAGACCTCGTGAGAGATATCAGAGATCTTCAAAGTGCACAAGGACCATCTTGGGAAGGCCTACAAGCATGTGGCTCAGCTCTAGGAGATTCTGCTTAGATTCCATTTGTCAACCCGATCTTGGTTGGTGCAAAAAGTTGCAGTATTGCTCAATTGAAAGTTGCTCAATGGTGCATCTTTAAAACCGTTCATTGTGGGACCAAACCGTCAGCTCTATCAGCTCCAGTTGGCTGGGTAAATGCTAGGGGAGACCCTTTTTCTCTTTCAAACCATCAAGAACATTCTGGCACAAGTTGGACCGAAGTGTTCCCAAGGTGTACTAAGCCAAATTGGGCAGCAATAGAAGTAAAACAATTTAAACGTCCACAAAGCATAACATATAACACCATAATTTTTATTATAATAGATGTAAAAAAATTCAAACATACAATACATGGAAAAGATATAATATGAAAATGAATAAACATACATAAATACGATGCATGACAAAGATATAATATGAAAATGAACATACATACATAAATACTACACATGAACCATTATTATAATTTAGAGAAACATGAGATATCCACTACATGAGCCATTGTTATAATTGTAATGAATCATATTTCACCCATATCCTCTTAGTTAAATGGTACATAGTAAACTATATAAAATGTGGACCCTCAGTATATACAAATCAACCCATGGCCACTTTTATATACAATCTGATCTTCTTTCAATATACAAAATGTGGTCTCCAAATATGCATGTAGACCAATTCATAGTCATTTATATTTACAAAAAAGCGAAGTTAGATTGTTTCACAAAATTTATATACAAAAATTGTCAAAATAATTCTACCATTTGTAGAATGATTCTTCATGATGGCCCATAACTAATTGAGCAAACCTTCTGGATCAGTTCTAACCCTTATTGTGTCATGTATTGCCTCGTGTTTAGATTCACGAAGTTTCCATAAATTCTTCTTGCGAGGTCTACCAGTATACTTTATCAATTCAATATTTGTTGCAATAAGAAGGTTCGAGTAATGAAAAATATGTCTATGTGTCTCATAGTCCTCAAACAACCAATTCTTGGATTTTTGGATAGGGTACCTACATTTCATAGAATCATAAATGAATACAAAATTTAACATACAAAGTGTAATAGAATGATGATAAGAGGTCTCAAAGTCGTCAAACAAGAACAAATTACATTTTGATAGCATACCTTCTAAGCCATCTCCCTGTCACAACAACGGATCCTATTGTGTACTCAATACCCTCTCCATCAATGACTGTAGTTGTCAATTTATTTTTTACCTCAATATAATGACACAAAAAGTAAGCAATACCTTCCTCATTGTTCTCATATGCAACAACTAAATATACATGACCTGCAATTTATAGAGGGATAAGTTAACACCCTAAACACTTCAGAAATTGATAAATTGAGAAATTACTTGGTTCAAAATGAGGGATAAGTCTCAAAATGAATAATAAATTGAGAAATTATTTGGTTCAACTAGGTCATATATGTGATCAAATTATGTTGATGCTTCAAACTGGCTCAATTGTAGTGCTCTAGGAAGTTGATATGTATCAAGCGGTTGCAAAGGTGTATAAGACCATTCGTCAACCCACTCTTTTGATTTGTATTCCTCCCACACAAAATTCATACAAGACAAGAAAAAACATGCCATTAGTCTAGTATAAATACTTAGTGATGTTGCAATTGAACTTCTAAATGAGTGCATATCACTTGATCCTGTAAGTGTACAACAATCTAGATAGTTTCCAATGTTATACTCGTTTATCAACTAAAAAAACCTATTAACCATAGACTTACCTTCATTACCTATTCCCATCATAGAGTTGCACCATTACACAATTGTTTGTGCATTTATTAACTGTGCATCACATTCGTACTTCAATTACTCTCTAGCAAGAGATCTTTTTACACATGCACCCGCACCATCATGCTAACCTTTTCCATGCCCCACCTCCGTAAAATTCCAAAAATGTTGAACACCACTTGTCATGTGCATCCTACTCAACCAATAGAACATCCTTACATTCTTGAATTATGAGGTGCAATTATCTGACCATATTATGAGTTGGTTGTACTCAATACCTCTTTCCCTTAATTTCTCATAGAAAATTTTGAAGCAACCTTACACAAAATTTGATGAATGTGTGTGATCATCACTGATGTAGAAGTGATACTCTCCTAAAACCTTTCTATCTGCATCGGTGCTATCATGTGCATGCAGGAATGCTACATTTACAAAGATAGTCACTTGTATAGAATGGTAATACAATGCTTGCACTTCATTCTGAGGTTTAAGTGTATAATTCTCATCAAAATCAACAATGGAGACAATAGTACCAAGGGGAAAAGTGTCCTTACATATCTTGAATTGCTCATCCAACCACCTAGCTCTATGTGAATGACGTATGTACTCATAAACTAGTTTTTCTTTAAATATCTTCATAAAATCAGCTACGCATATATCATTTTTCACTAACTCACACCTCTTAAGTTCTTTTCCATCTTTTAGACCATAAGTTATTGTCTTGTATTTTCCAAAAGAAACTAGTGCATTTCCAATCTCATTTGTTCTCTCTAGATAGTGAAATATCCACAACTTTCTCATACCACCACATGCACTACAAGATCCATTCAAACACGTCATCTTATAATAAATACAACCATCATCTCGATTGCATAATACACTTGACATAAAATCTCTTGATGACGTAGGAGGTGCTTGAAGACCACATTCCTGCAAAATAGTGTTAGTGTGCAAAGTAAAACAAACATGACAATATATATCATAATGCATGGAAAATTCAATATGTACCCTGCAACAACATGTAGTGCACACATGATTAATCTTGACATAAAAGGGTTTTGTCATTTCAAAAAATCTTTGACTAATTTTAATTTGAGGAAAACTTTGGAGGAATCTTTCATAAAATTGTGTTTGTGTCATATCCAAAAAGGTTTTTGGATGTGGCATACGATTTGTATATCTAATTCTCCTCCTAACAACGTCTCTTTGGTTGGGTAAAACCCTTATGTTTTCATGCCAAAACTTTTCAATTAATGTTCTTAATGCATCAACAACAACCTTGTCGCTGTGTGGGAGTCTACCAGAGAATGATCAAAGAGAATTAGTGTTTGGATCCTCAATTTTGTCTCACCTTTGTAAGGCTCTCCATAATGTTGATCTACCTATCCTTAATGACTTTCTTGTTTTACTTAATATACAAGATTTTTTCATTTCCTTTCCCATTATAGTTGATGTGAGGACACGTCGAGTAACATTAGCATCTTTAGTGCATGATTGTGAACCAATGGCTTTGTATGCATTGAATAGATTTCTCACAATGGTTCTCTCAATACTATTTTTAGATGTTCTCAACCCGAAAAATGTCATTGTCTCTCTAAATTTTAGATTCTTAATCATTTCAACAACTACTTGACATCTTCCAGTTTGATTTAATTTGTCAAAATAGTTATTCCAAATCTATTTTAACAATTCTTCTACAATCTATTTCCAACATTTATCATGCATTGGCCTCAAAATAGTTTCATCAATGTCAATTAGAAACTTTGGTTTTCTATGAATTATTCTAGGAGGGGTTAACACAGCTGCATGCTCTACATTTTCATTAGATGAATTAGGTCCATTTATTGGATTCATTTCAATTGGTGTATGTTGATGATTTTCATTTTCATTATGTGCATTTTGTTCATTAATGACATCAAATTGAAATGGTGCATTTGTCACATTAACATTTTCATTTTCATCACTTACCTTGCTTGCATTTGATGATGTACCTTGTCGTATTCTCCTCATGCGCTCCCTTTGTCTTTCCTTTTTTGTCTCTTGTTCAATTGTTCCTCTTTTGTTCTTTCCCATTGTTCATATTGAATGGACCCTACAAATAATATCATGAACATAGAATAACATGTGAACATCAAATCCAAATAATAAGAACAAATCAACTATTTTCTTGAAATGAGAACTTACAGTGATAAAATAACATTAAAAAAAAAAAAAAATTTCAATCATTGCAAAGAAAAAACACGCAAAAAAAAGTGCAAACATGTCTGTTCCTGGCATAAAACAACAAAAAATAGTTATGGGACCTCAAAACAACTTGCAATGACTGTTTTAAGACCATTGAAGCAAACAAAATTCCTAATTCCACCAGAACCTGATCGGGTTATGTGAACATAAAGGCTCAGTGCTCCTAATTACTCAGAACCTAATTGGGGTATAAGAAAATAACGAATCAATGCTCCTAATTACTCAGAACCTGATTGGGTTCTGAAAAACTAAGAACAAAGGAGGATTGAGAGAGAGAAAGAGAGTAGGGGTAGAAGTAGGAGAGAGAGAGAGAGAGAGAGAGAGAGAGCCTCCTAAAATTCTTATTTTCATGATTTTGTGTTTTTAATAAGGTGCATCCTTGAGATCACCTTTGTGTGTTTGTGGTTGTGTGGGTATATGATGTAAGGTGAAGGACCTAAGGTGAGTTATAAACCTAGGTTCCTGAAACCATGGTTAGACCATGTTAGTCTTTTGGTGATTTTTAGTTTTGGTTAGAAGTTGTGTTTTATGTCCTTAGAATATGTTCTTGTCATTTTTTTAACTTCTCCCACATCCTTGGGTGTCGGAAAGGTTGGCATTTGCCCAAAATATCGACTTTCCCATATGTTGCCAAAAAGTTGTCTTTTTGCAAAATGTTGCTCGAAGATTGAAAACTTCATTGTAACTGACCTCACAAACTTATTGAAGCATCTATAATTCCTAGATGATGATTTTGGGTGGTTTTATTCCTTCCATGAAGGTTAGAACTTACTGTGTACAGAGCTTGATGTTTAGAGGAGGAAATAGAAGAGTGTTTTGAGTCATTTTGATAGTGTACGACATGGTACAGATTCATCTTGTGCATCCAATTGTAGAATTATGTGATGTTTTGAGTTTCTTGAGCAGTCCAATTGGTTTGAGTTTCTTTTATGAAGTTTGTTAAAAGTTATTGAATTTACTTGCTCACTGTCTGAGAAACCAAAGTTTACTGGGTCAGTCACAAAGATGTGATCCTAACTTGACATTTATCCAGTGGATCTTCTCACCCACTTGGAAAATACAAGTTAGGATCATGTTATTTAAGAATCCTAAAGCTTAGACACTCAAGTTTAGTCCCAAGATTTATGAGATCAAGCCCTAGGCTAATTATCTCTATGTAATTAGCCTGGCTTTCTAGTAAAGTCACATGCATGTGTAATATGTATTTGGAAGGATCAAACTAAGGGTGGATCTAGAATATTTTTGGGTAGGGGAATCCATCTAAGTCTTTGAATTTACTCCATGAACCCATCTTTGACCACTTGCTTAAAAAACCAAGCCTAACCTAGCTAATTAGGCTTGTGTGCTTTGTGAGAGTTCAGGGGTGCAGGAGTGGAGTGAAGTGTTAAGGCTTTTAGGGGTTTACAAACTCCATAAAGGGTGTCTAGAAACCCACTGAGATCTATTAGAACCTTATGTAGTTGAATTTAATTCCAAAAAACCCACTGGATTGGGCTACAAGGAATCCTAGGCCATTTAGGGTTTGACTATCCTTGGGTCTACACGACCAAATCCATTGGTGGATTCTTGACCCTTTAGGTCTATTTGAAGTCTTCAATCACTTAGGAAGGGAGTTCTAAGTCTCTAATGAAGGTTTGTACCATTGTTCTTGGTTTAGGGAAGGTATCCCTAAAGGAGAAATTTTAGAGTTTTACAACTTGGCTTGGAGAGTCAACACAGGATAGGGGAAGCATATTGACCCCTTTGGCAAGTCAAAAGACACACTTGGAAGATATTGGTGGAGTTGGGGTGTTCAAGAAAGGAGTTTGAATAGTTGATAAGGAGTTGGATCCCAATTAGGTCTTCTTGCAATGCTCTCTGCATCAAGTGGTATCAAATCCTACTAAGATCTTGGAAGAAGTGAAGAATGGGTGATAGAATAGAAAGTTCTCAAGATGAGGAAGTCCCCACTAGAATCACAAATGTCAAGTTGGATAAAAATTTCAGGGAACAAGTAGCCAAGAATAAGAAGATGGAGGAGGAGATAAGGAAGTTCAAGGACCTTCAAATAGAGAAGGAGGAGGGAGGAGATTCTAAAGAAGAAGAATAAGATATTGAGAAAGGTGAAAGAAAAAACATACCGGCAAAGAAAGTCAAACTTCTTGAAGCTCTTGAGAGAGTTGGAAGAAGAGATCAGAAATCATACATTCCCATGTTTTGTGGGAAAATGGATCTTGAAGAATGTATGGATTGGGTAGAGGCCTTGGAGAATTATTTTGAATGTGATAATATCTCTGAAAATCAGAAGGTCAAAATTGAAAAATCCAAAATGAAGGGCCCTGCATTAAGCTGGTGGAATTTTCTACAAAATGAGAGGATGGAAGAGGAAAAGAACCCTATCTCAACATGGAAGAAGATGTTAGTAGAGATCAAAATACATTTTGTGCCAAAAGACTATGAGATTACCCTTCATAAAAAGTTGCAAAATCTAAGACAGAAGGACCTTGATGTGAGTGGATATACTGAGGAGTTTCATAAGATGACCTTGAAGGCCAAAGTCCTGGAGAGTAAGAAACACAAGCTAGAAAGGTACCTAAATGGACTGCAATACAATATTCAAGATGACATGAGCCTATTCAACCCTGAATCAATACATAAGTGTTTTCAAATGGAACTGAAAATTGAAGAAAAATAGAAGAGGAGAGGATAGCAAAATAGTAAAGGTAAAGGGAATAATTTTAGAGGTAGGGGTAGGTTTAATGGTAGGGGTCCATTTCAAAGAAGTCAAGGGGAGTTTATTAATCATGAGTCAGAAGGAGAGCACAGTAATAGAGGCAGATTCAGAGTCAGGAGATCAAACAGTAGAGGGAGATTTGGTGGAAGAGGACCTAGTGTCTTCATAGGGAAATGCTTTACTTGTAAACAAATTGGACATTAGTCCTTTAGATCTCCTAAAAAGAGTGGCACCAGCAGACAAGGAGGGGAAAAAAGAGTACAACTCACCCAAGAAGATGAAATCCAAAGTGTATCCTCCTATCATTCTACAACTTCAAGACCTGCAAATCCAAAATCAAGAGAATGTCTTATGATGCAAAGGACACTCCTAAGAGTACCTACTACTGCAAAACCACCTCAAAGAAAGTCATTGTTCAGAACAAGCTGCAAGGTTAACAATAAGGTATGCAAAGTTATAGTTGATTTTGGATCCACTGATAATATTGCATCTAGGGAGTTAGTCACTAAGTTAAAGTTGCATGTGATCCCTCATCCTTTCCCTTATAAGGCCTCTTGGTTGACAAAAGAAAAACAAACTATCATCAATGAGAAATTTTGGGTAGATTTCAAGATAGGGTGTTTGTGATATCATAGAGATGGATGCATGCCATTTTTTATTAGGTAGGCCTTGGTAATATGATGTAGATGCAAAGCATGATGGAAAGTCCAATGTCTACACTATAGTTAATGATGTTGTTGAGTATGTGATGAACCCACTCCCTGACTGTGAGAAAGAAAAACATGATACTAGCACTATCTTACATATAGGGGAGAAGGAATTCATGAAGGTACTAAAAGAAAGGGATACACCTTTTTATGCCTTAGTAGTAAGGCCCAAAAAGACACCAGTGAAAGAGCCAAAGGTCAAAGTTCCTATTAGGGATGTAGGCTCCAAAGAGGCCAAAGAACTTTTAGACCAGTATAAGGGTATTATAGCTAAGAGAAAACTAGAATCTATGTCAATTGAAAGGGAAGTAACTCACTATATAGACTTCATACTAGGGGCCACTCTTCCAAACAAGACAACATATAAGATGACCCCTGAACAAAACCAAGAGATAGCAAGACAGATTGAAGAATTATTGTCAGAAGGCCTCATTAGGAAGAGTGTAAGTCCATGTGCTATCCTTGCAGTCCTAACACCCAAGAAAAAAGGCACATGGAGATTATTTATGAGCTCTAGGGAAATTAATAGGATAACCATCAGATATAGGTTTCCTATTCCTAGAATAGAGGATTTGATGGACTGTTTGGGGGGGTGCAAGTTATTACTCCAAGATAGATCTCAAGAGTGGATACCATCATATAAGAATCAGATAGGGAGATGAATGGAAGACAACATTTAAGACCATAAAATGCCTCTACGAATGGCTTGTGATTCCTTTTGGCCTTTCCAATGATCCAAGAACCTTTATGAGATTGATGAATGAGGTATTGAAGTCTTTTCTTAACAAATTTTTTATTGTATACCTTGATGACATTTTGATCTTTAGCAGGAGTAGAGAAGAACACCTCAAGCATTTGGACATGGTGATGAGAAAATCCATAAGGAGAAATTGAAGATAAATATAGAGAAATGTGTATTCCTTCAAGAATAACTTGTGTTCTTAGGTTTTGTGATCTCCAAGAACAGTCTCAAAATGGACCTTTCCAAGGTTGAAGCCATCCTTAATTGGCCACCTCCTACTACTCCTTCAGAGGTAAAGAGATTCCATGGTTTATGTAGCTTTTATAGGAAATTCATCATAAATTTTAAAGGCATATGTGCTCCCATTATCAACACCATTAAAGGTGGAATAAAATGCATATTTTCATGGACTAATGAAGCTAATGAGTCCTTTGAGTTGTTGAAGAAAAATATTGCAGAGCATCCTATCCTAGTTCTACCAAACTTTCATAAAGTATTTATAGTAGATTGTAATGCAAGCAATAAAGCCATTGGAGGAGTCTTGAACCAAGAAGGGAGGCCAATTGCTTTTTTTAGTGAGAAGCTCAATGAAGCTAAACAAAAATACTCTACTTATGATCTTGAAATGTATGCAATAGTTCAGTCACTTAGGAAATGGAGGCATTATTTATTTCCCAAGGAGTTTGTAGTATTTACTAATAATCATACACTTAGCTTTCTGAATAAGCAGAAGAAACTTAATCATAGACATGTGAAGTGGATGGTGTTCTTACAATCATATACATTTTCTATCAAGCATAAGAAAGGGATTGTGAACAAAGTTGTTGATGCTCTTAGTAGGAGACACCTAACTACCCAAACCATTCAGTTGGATAGTATTGGGGTTCATGCCATGAAGGATATGTATATTAAGGATGAATATTTCAAAGAGGCTTATCAGATTTGTAATGAGATGACAGATATATACCACACTAATTTCTCAAATTTTATTGTGCAAGATGATCTTCTTTTCAAGGGTAGCTCATTGTGTGTCCCAAAAGGATCCATGAGAGAGAACATTATTGAAGAAAAGCATTGTGGAAGCCTATTTGGTCACTTTGGGGTGGATAAAACATTGGAGCTAGTGAGAGGGTGCTGGCAAGTTGACTTCCTGAGTATGCATGACTTATTTTGTGTTGTCATCATGGAAACAAAGTCATATTAAGTTTCTGTCAAAGATAACTTAGAAGATAAAATGACTAAGTATGGAAAAAAGGATAGACAGAGTTATACAACGATCAGCACATCAGCGCATGTGCGAGAGACTAAATCAGAGTATGCACATTCAGATATATATTCTATGTGATGTATACATACTAAGTCCAGAAACGCATGGTATGGCATGATAGTATGGAGAAGTTATAGACAGATCAGTACACCAGCAGTCCAGAAGATAGAGCATGAAATCTGACTAGTGTTTTGATCAGCGTGAACTATTTTGTTGTGTAATGGCCAAGTGCCTTTGATTATATGTTTGTAATAATGTCTTTATTATTGTTGTAAACACACTTAAGTTGACTTGCTTGGAAGTGTTGTGTATTATGTTTTTAGGGCTGACTATAGTCATGTTTTGAGTCGCGTCTATTCGGGTATGAACATATAAGTATGTAATATAAAGTTATGTTACAAGTGTTGAATAATATGCATGAGAGAGATATAGAAGAGAAATATGGTGAAGTAATTATGAGATAAATCTCTTTAAGAGAGTAAGAGAATTTGCGCATACACAGAACTGATTAGACAACAGTGTCAGTACAACAGTTCACTTTTGATATAGTGTATATCAACTATCAGAAGGTTTTAGCCTTCATCTTATTGGGCAGTGAGCTATGGAAGTGAGCCATATACCTTTAACAGGGTTTTGTAAAGACTCCTAATAGGGTCATTGTACTTGCATTGTAAAGATTGCTTCTAACAAGGCAAAGGAACTTTAACAGGTTCATTATACTAGTAAAATATTTGTGGGTACTAATTCCCACCGGGGTTTTCCTTTGATCAAGGTTTCCCCGTAAACATATCATGTGTTATGTGTTCTTGTATTGAGCTTCATTGGATGTATGTTTGATTTATGTTTAAGTTGCTGAAATATAATAAATATACAAACACTGATTCACCACCCCCCCCCTCTCAGTGTTTCTAACAATTGGTATTAGAGCTTTGGTCCTCTAAAAGAAATTTTAACCACTTGAGGAGATCATGGACTTAGTAGAAGAAAAACATTGGAAAAAGAATCTTGAAGCAACTCTTGAAGATCTTGACAGATCTAAAAAATAAAATAAATAAGTTAGACTGAAATTTGATGGCTCACAAATGCTAATCAATAAATTGAGAAAAGATTTGAAAGATTGTTCTACAAGTGATTTAGGGAAAATGGTCAAAAAGCTGAATGAAGAGAACATGTCTCTGAAAGATAAAATTGAAAATCTATGTGAATAGCTAACTAACAGTCAAATTGTCATTGAATAAAAGATCAAAGAAAGAAAACAATTAGAAGATGAACTTTTGCAAGAAAAGATGAAATTCTTAGAATTGGAGAACATAAAAAAGAAGATGGAATCTAAATTAACAGAAGCAAAGGATAAGATTGATAAAATCCACACAAGTTCTGATTCACTTCAATCTCAGCTCAATGCACAAAAGAAAAAATGTGACACTACTGGTCTTGGATACAATGTAGCACAAATTGAAATCAATTCATTAGAAGAAAGAAAGAAAGCACATGAAGCATCTTTAGAAGCAAAGAAAGTTGAAAATGTTGTAGAGATTAAAATAGATCCACCGAAAGGAGAAATCAAGTAGGTTAACAGAACTTGTTATGCATGTAATAAACATGGTCATTTCACAAGAGATTGTAAAGAGGTAAGACCTTTCAATGGTTATTGTTAATCCTATAATAAGTCTGGTCACAGGGCTATACATTGCAGAACAAATCAAAGAAATCAGTCACAGCAGAATCAGAGAAGAATGAATCAAAACAATCAGAGAAATCAGCCTCAAAGAAATTTGTAGAACATTACATGTCAGATATGTAATTACAATGGACACACAACAAAGAAGTGCAGCATGATGAACAAGAACATCAGACCTCCTATCATTTGTCACACATGTGGAAAGGCTAGAAACATCTCAAGGTTCTATAGATCCAAAACTCAAAAACAAGAGGATCCTAAGAAATCACTATTTGAAGAAGAAGGAGAAGTCAAGTTTGTTCAAGCAAAAGAAGATTCAAGAAAAATTTGTGTTGAAGTAAAGAAGGAAAATACAAAGGACAAAGTAGTTGATGCATCCATAGTGGGCGCATCCTCAATTTTTGGTTGAATAGACCTTCTTGGTCTTAGGGGGAGCTATTCTTGCTTGGAACCCCTGCGTGGCTGGTATACTCACCTCCGAGTATGCGCCTATGGATTCATGCTTATGATCACATGATATAGTATTATGCATACATGCACTATCTATAATGCATTCAGAATGAAGTTTGATATTCTCTGTGAAAACCATGTACGGTTGCAAACATTAAATGTAGTAACTTTTATAAAAAGATGTAAGTGTTCGATCATCTTCACATTTGCATTCGAGATCACAGAATTTGGAGAGCACAAGAGAAATGAGCATCAAAGCATGGAATCATAATAGATTTGGTGGTTAAGAAGCACGGTTAAGAAGTTGGAATGGAACCCTAGCAGTCATGCCATTTTGGATTTTCGTGAAACCCTATTTAATCAATCATCAAGTAAGTATGGAGACTCCAGTTGTATTTGACATTGTAGAGAGGAAGAGATTGGTATTTAAGAGGAATCCATTTAAATCCATACTGGTTGATGTGGAAGGAGCTTTCTCCAAAACTCTGTCAGGTGTCATTCACGTAGAAGACATCCGTGCGTACATTTATTGTAAAAAGGAAACAATTTGAGATAATAGTATAGCCACTCTCATGGCTTCGATGATGAAACCAGACTATTCATTCAAGGATGAATACACACACCTCATAGACAACCCTATCTTTGAGTATTTGAATGTGCATGAATTCTAAAAACCAGAATGGGTTAAAATCTTGTTGAGCAATATTCATGACTACCTCTATTGGATTGGTGAAGTTCCCATCCGTATTATTGCAGACCTAATCCATAACATGCCTGGACACATTAATACTGGACCAGTTCTTCCTACTGGAAAAGATGTCAAGAAATAGGTTGAGAAAGCATGCCTATCTAGAAGTGATAAGCATGGTATGACGGTTGATCCTATCAAGGAAGAAGACATAAAACTTCTAACTATGATCTTTGGTTAAAGTTCCAGCAAGCAAGTAGATTGAATAGGGTCTCTACAGCAATTGTTCTAGCAGCTATCAGAATGGTGAAGGATAACATTTAGTACAATCTATGTGAGATATTGCACGCTTAATTGATTGACAAAATTCGAGTTATCAAGCATGACAAGAGAAAGACATTCAGGTTTGGGTCTCTGATTATCTATCTATACTTCCATATTGTTGGTAAGGTTGCAAATATTTACCTAGATAGAAGAAAACCCACTATGTCTCAAATTTCATTAAAAGCTACATCAGAGAGTAGTGCAAAAGATGCCATGGACATGGATATCAAAACTTTCAGGGTCAAGATGCAGAAGAGGTTCAAGATACCTAAGAAGATTGTTGAAAAGTACAAGGAAACCATATGCTTCATGGTAGAGACTGACTGCACTTGCATGGAGGTAGTTGTGCCTAAAACTAAATGGATTCATCCACTTGGGTATGAAGTGGAGGAACATGTATTATAAGGACATTCACACATCCTTTTTTCTATGCCAAAAGATCCCAATGAGCCTAGATGGGGCACTTATAGAGAGAAGACTAATGCAGTTGATTATGTATTATATAGTGTTGATAACAAAAGAAAAGCATCTAAAATTACATCTAGCATTCTAAGAGTTCATGGAGTCACTCAAGAAGATCTTGACAAAGCTAGAGAAGCCAAGATAGCCAAATAACTTGAGAAGACTGATGACATCTAGAAGAAGAAGAAAGTAGAGAGCACCTCTGTGCCCTCTACCACCATTGACCTAGACTCATCTCCACCTTCTATACCAAGAAAGAAGTCTAGAGGAAGGAAGGAAGTGCCCACAAATCACCCATCCTCAAGGAACACATGGAGAACAACAAGGAACACCCAAGCCCCTCCTGAGGTAGGATTCAGACCTAGTCTAAATATCTTGAAGAACAAGATTGTTAATGAAGGGAGACTAGACACAGTTGCTAAGGTCTATGACAAATATCAAGAGATTGATAAAATTGAGATACATTCTATGATCATCTCTCATATGATTAAGTTTAAGAATCAGTTCTTGAACTTAAGACAGTGATACCTGACAAGTTATGGAAAATATTGGAAATAATGAAGAGAAGTGCAATTGAGGAATACATGAGGATTAGAGAAGAAAAATTGGATACTCTTCTCCCTGTATGCTCACATGATGAGAAGGAAATTCTATTAGATCTGGTGAAACCTCATCTTAGAACCAAGACAAGGACTCTACAGATTATGAACAAAGAGTATGAGCAGATAGGAAAAGAAAATAAAAATGCATTTGCACAAGTGTTTATGGATAGACACATGCATCCATCAATGATGCCTACAACAAAGGTAACTCCAACTCCTCCCAAATAGGTTACAGAACCAGTAATTCAAAATGCACCTATGACAAGTCCATAGCTTTTAGCACCCTCAGTGACAATAACTTCTAATATAGAAAAAGACTCAGAAGATACTATAATGGTTGATAATATCAAGATATCCATGACAGCATCTGACAATGACATGGACAAAGTTGATAAAGCATTTGTAAGCACTAATGATACATCTGTACAACAAGATGAAGTTCCCTCCAATGATCCAATTGACTTGAATGAAGAAAAAGATACTCAAGATAATGAGACACCAGTCAAGGAGATACTAGTAAAGAGTGAATGCATGGAAACTAGTCAAAATACTATATTCACTCCATCCACTTTACCATCTACTTCATTGTTGTCAAGGTTAACTCCTGACTCAGTAAGTCTAGATGCATGGGGAGAAGAAGACTTAATAAAGATTAGTGTGCTAGCTATGGAAAATGAAAAAGAAAAATAGGTTATGAGGAACCCTCTTTTCTTTGAATCAGTTAACATTATAAATGATTTAGTACCTACAAACAAGAAAGTAGCCAAGATTCAATTAGTTGAAGATGTCGACAGTGTTTTAACAAGCTTCAAAGCACACTTTACAGACCTAGTAGACTCTGCTACTAGAATTGTAGAAGATGAATATATAAAAGGAGAGATTTAATGAATTGGTAAAGAATTTTACCTTAGACTTAAAATCTTTAAATATTGGGCAATCCATATTGAAAGAATTGGCAGCTAAGGGTAAGAATTTTATAGCAAACTGCATGGACAGAGTGAAGTTCACCTCTGAACATATCAAAAAGATAGAAGAGGCTGAGATCATGGTGGACACTATCAGAAAATCAGTTGAGACATCTACCTAGGACATGAACATATGTAACAATTTCTATCAAGGTCAGTTAGACAAGATTGAGAAGGCTAAGTTAGAGATCAGTAAGATAAGATTCAGAGAAACTCAATTGAGAAATGCACTTGCGCCCTCTCTAGTAGTTCTGAATGAAAACATCAAACAGATTGATGCCACCATTGTGACATATGATCAAGGTCCCTACATGGGTTTGATGAAGATGGAGAAGCTGACATATGCCTTATGCATGCATCTTTAGACGATTGATGCAATGAAGGTATTCTAGTAGAAAGAGATCCAATCTCTTCAGATTGTGTACCCAGATGTTTACATGGAGTAAGTATCTAGAAGACTTACAAGTTTTGTACACCTTTGTCATTAATGTCAAAGGGGGAGTAATAGAGAATGTGTATATATGAGGAGAAATATATATATATATATATATATGTTAAAGAGATGCAATTATATACAATTATTTTGTGTGTTAAGTCATTTTGAGAAACTTGGCCACATTCCTTTGTTGCCATAAATGACAAAGGGGGAGATTGTTGACGAGTTGACTTCCTGAGTATGCATGACTTATTTTTTGTTTTCATCATGGCAACAAAGTCATATTAAGTTTCTATCAAAGATAACTTAGAAGATAAAATGACTAAGTATGGAAAATAGGATAGACAGAGTTATACAACGATCAACACATCAGTGCACGTGTGAGAGACTGAATCAGAGTATGTGCATTCAGATATATATTCTATGTGATGTCTACATACTAAGTCTAGACATGCATGGAATGACATGATAGTACGGAGAAGTTATAGACAGATCAGCACACCAGCAGTCCAGAAGATAAGGCATGAAAGCCGACTAGTGTTTTGATCAGCGTGAATTATTTTGTTGTGTAATGGCCAAGTTCCTTTGATTATATGTTTGTAATAATTTTTTAAACATGCTTAAGCTAAATTGTTGGGAAGCATTGTGTATTATGTTTTTAGGGCAGACTATAGTCTTGTTTTGAGTCGCGTCTATTCGGGTATGAACATATAAGTATGTAATGTAAAGTTATGTTACAAGTGTCAAATAATATGCATGAGAGAGATATAGAAGAGCAGTATGATGAAGTCAGTATGAGCTAAATCTCTTTAAGAGAGTAAGATCATTTGCGCATACACAGAACTGATCAGACAGCAGTGTCATTACAACAGTTCACTTATGATATAGTGTATATCAACTATCAGAAGGTTGTAGCCTTAATCTTATTGGGCAGTGAGATTAGATAGTGAACCATATACCTTTAACAGGGTTTTATAAAGACTCCTAATAGGGTCATTGTACTTGCATTGTAAAGACTACTTCTAACATGGCAAAGGAACTTTAACAGGCTCATTATACTAGTACAATATTTGTGGGTACTAATTCCCACCGAGGTTTTCCTCTAATGAAGGTTTCCTCATAAACATATCATGTGTTATGTGTTCTTGTATTGAGCTTCATTGGATGTATTTTTTATTTATGTTTAAGTTGCCAAAATATAATAAATAGACAAACACTGATTCACCCCCCCTCTCAGTGTTTCCAACAGAAGGTTCTACCACTGGCCCAAATTACAGACAGATGTTAGGAGTTTTGTAGAGAGTTGTTCAGTTTTCCAACAAGCCAAAGGACACACCTCCAATGTAGGGTTATACACTCCTTTAGCCATCCCTTTAAAACCTTGGGATTTTGTAAGTATGGACTTTGTCCTAGGTCTTCCTAAGACCAAGTCTGGATTTGATAGCATTTATGTTGTAGTTGATAGATTTTCAAAGATGGCACATTTCATTCCTTATAGGACAACCCATGATGTATCCCACATAGCTAGATTATTCTTTAGATAAGTTGTGAGACTTCATGGACTCCCACTATCAATCATTTCAGATAGGGATCCTAAGTTCTTAGGCCATTTTTGGAGAACTCTATGTAGAAAGTTAGGGACAAATGTGTCAGTGTCCTCTACATATCACCCACAATCTAATGGTCAGACAGAAGTCATGAATAGATCCCTTGGAAACCTTTTGAGATTCCTCACACAAGAACATGTAGCCATTTGGGATACTATCATAGCACAAGCAGAATTCTCATTCAATGATTCAATAAATCAGAGTACTGGTTTAACTCCATTCCAGATTGTATATGGAACTCACCCTAGAGGGGTATTGGAACTTAGGGATATCAAAGACATGGACAAAAGGAGTGCACTAGCTGAAGACTTTTCTGAAGTGATGAAGAATATCCATGACCAAGTACAAATCAAATTGCAGCATACCACTGAGAAATATAAAGCATAGGCTAACAAAAAGAGGAGAGGCCTACAGTTCAAAGTGGGAGATTTAGTGATGATCCACCTTAAGAAAAAGAGACTAGCTACCCAAAGAAAAAAAACACAAAGCTTATGATGAAAAATCTTGGCCCTTTCAAGATTTTGAAGAAATGTGGCAACAATGCCTATAGAATTGATCTACCTTCTCACATTGGCTTATCATATATTTTTAATATTTCTGATATCTATTCTTACAAAGGTGAAGTTAGTACTACTAATATTGCAGATACTCCAGAGCCTCCTACACTCCAACCACTCAAGGACATGCCACAAGAAACTCCTCCTGAGATTGAAAGCATCCTAGACAAGAGAGTGAACAATAAAACTAGGAGAGGCACTTACTATGAGTACTTATTCAAATAGAAACACTAAAGATGCTACCTAGATGACCCCTGAAGACATTCAGAAGACATGTTATCCACTTGAAGAACTCCCAACTCAAGAGACTTGAGTTACTTTATCCTTGGGGAGCATGGCGCGGGGAACCTCCTGAAATTCTTATTTTCTTTCTTTTTTGTTTGTAATAAGGTGCATCCTTGAGATCACCCATGTGTGTGTGTGGTTATTTGTGTCTATGATGTAAGCTGAAGGACCTAAGGTGAGTTATAAACCTAGGTTCCTCAAACCATGGTTAGACCATGTTAGTCTTTTGTTGATTTTTAGTGTTTGGTTAGAAGTTGTGTTTTATGTCCTTCGAATAGGTTCTTGTCATGTTTTGAACCTCTCCCACATCCTTGGGGGTTGACAAGGTTGGCATTTGCCCAAAATAGCAACTTTCCCATATGTTGCCAAAAAGTTGTCTTTTTTGCAAAATGTTGCATGAGCAAATTTTGCAAAATGTTGCTTGAAGAATGACAACTTCATTGTAACCAAACTCACCAACTTATTGAAGTATTTGTAACACCTAGATGATGCTATTATTTTCTCTAATTCCTTCCATGAAGGTTAGAACTTACTGTGTACGGAGCTTGATGTTCAAAGGAGGAAATAGAAGAGTGTTTTGAGTCATTTTGATAGTGTACAGCCTGGTACAGATTCATCTTGTTGACCCAGTTGTAGAAGTATGTGATGCTTTAAGTTTCTTGATCATTCCAATTGGTTTGAGTTGTTTTTTGTGAATTTTGTTAAAATTTATTGAATTTACTTGCTCACTGTCCGAGAAACCAAAGTTTACTGGGTCAGTCACAAAGATGTGATCCTAACTTAAGATTTATTTAGTGGATCTTCTCAACCATTTGGAAAATAAAAGTTAGGATCATGTTATTTAAGAATCTTAAATCTAAGACACTCAAGGTTAGTCCCAAGATTTATGAGATCAAGCCCTAGGCTAATTATCTCTATGTAATTAGCCTGGCTTTCTAGTACAGTCACATGTATGTGCAATATGCATTTGGAAGGATCGAACTAAGGGTGGTTCTAGAATATTTTGGGGTAGGGGATTCCATCTAAGTCCTTGAATTTACTCGATGAACCCATCTTAAACCACTTTCTTAACAAACCAAGCCTAACCTAACTAATTAGGCCTGTGTGCTTTGTGAGAGTTCAGGGGTGTAGGAGTGGAGTGAAGTGTTAAGGATTTGAGGGGTTTACAAAATCCATAACGGGTGTATAGAAACCCAATCAGATCTATTAGATCCTTCTACAATTGAAATTTAAGTCCAAAAAACCCACTAGATATGGATATAAGGAATCCTAGGCCATTTAGGGTTTGACTATCCTTGGGTCTACAAGACCAAATCCATTGGTGGATTCTTGACCCTTGGGGTCTATTTGAAGTCTTCAATCACTTAAGATGGGATTTCTAAGTCTTTGATGAAGGTTTGTACCATTGTGCTTGGTTTAGAGAAAGTTTCCCTAAAGGAGAAATTGAAGAGTTCTACAACTTGGCTTGGAGAGTCAAGACAGGATAGGGGAGTCATATTGACCCCTTTGGCAAGTCAAAAGACACCCTTGGAAGATATTGGTTGAGTTGGGGTGTTCAAGAAAGGATTTTGAATAGTTGATAAGGAGTTGGAGCCCATTCAGGTCTTCTTACAGTCCTCTCTACATCAGAGAGAGAGTAATTTTTACTTCTTCATAACCTGATTAGGTTTTCAAGAAGTAAAAATTGTGTGTTTTATTCTCCAGAACCCGATCGAGTTATGGAGGAGTTGAAAACATAATTTTTTCTTTTCATAACCCGATCGGGCTATTAGAAATTTAGAAACCCGGTCGATTTATGGCTTTGGAAGAGCTTTGGAAAATGACCCAAAGGCTTGGAGGCTCATTTTCCCTCCATTTTTGTTCTTTTATATGTTTTTTCATCTTGTAAGATGAAATTTGGACTTTATCTTCATCAGGTTTGCAATTTGTTAATTGGGTAGCTCTATATTTTTCACAATAATCTCATACGTCTTCTTAGCTTTCTAACCATATAAATTTTTCTATTTTTGGACAACATTAGCATAGCAAACTTTAATTTTCTTTACCAGTGCCTTGATTGTCTTCACAGACATATGTCTACCATTTTTTTAATAAATTTTGGTATAATTAATAAAATTGCAAATAAATTACATATTATTGTTCTACACTTGATTATATACACTTTAAAAAAAAGTTTTCATTTTCAATTATTTTGATGCTTGTTATGCCCAGCGCACGAACATGTACCAAAATTTTCAGGATGTGATCACTTCAAAAAGTCATAGAAAAACAAATACTCATCGAAAAATTACAAAAAATACACAACTTCTATATCTCTCTTTTACCTATCATCCTACCGAAGGGATTTAAAAAATAGTGAATATAACTATATCTTTTGTACCGCACACGGAAATAGCAAGGTTATGTTTTTCCAAAAAATCAGTAACATGTTTTCATGCACGTGAGGTCTGACCCTCTTAATCTTATCAGTGTTTAAAAAAATTAGTTTTTTAGAAACTAGATTCACAGTAATACAATTTTTATTTTTCACACATCTTCTTATTTTGAGTGCATGACCCTCAAACTCATGTTCCAAGTTCAAGTTTACCCGATTTTAGAAAAAATGTGTCCACTTATACCCCCCTTTTTGGTTGACAACTTGGTGCAGATACCCATTCAGAAATGAGAAAATATCTAGCTGGCAGAACTAAATATGGACTTAACTAGTAGTTATCTTTGTTTTTATCAACAAGATAAAGCCAAAGATAAGTAAAGGATTTAAAGTTGTTTTGTCCAATTGGCAAGAAGATCTCTACGAGATAAAACATGATTTTTTCTTTAAATCTAATTGCCTAAGATTGCAGATCACGCCAAGATCAAGAAAATCAAGAACCTAACAATGGTGATATGATGTCTATAAAGAGACAACTTAATTCATTATGAATTGAGGGTGAATGAATGAAAAATAGGATGCTAAAGAGAAACTAATGAAGAAAAAATTCATACAGTCCTAATCAATCAAGCTGAGGAAAGAGCTAAAGTTTTATGCATACACCAAGCAACAAAGCATAGCATCACCGAGCAGAACAAAAGTGGAGCAAAGGTATTAAAAGAGACATATTGATCATATTAGTTTTATGAGATTACAATAGATCTGAAAATCTGCAAGTATAAGTTGTATATGTGAACAGATCATACTGTTTTAGTTTAACCATTGATTCACAAAGTCTCTTAACTGAGTGGGATTTAAAGATCCTTTCTATATTGAGATACATCCCAAGGAGTATCAAAAATTTTGATCATGAAGATAGCATGAGATGCCAGATACCTATTGACAGGCCAAGAGAGTGTTTGATCAAGGAAGGTAGCATAGAGATGCCTGATATTAAGTGACATACTAAACTTTTAAATCCTCTAACAAGGCCACACCTAACAGTGTATTTGTAACCTTTAACACGGTTGTCTCTTCACCGAGCTCACTTCAGAAGAGTGAAAATTTTGGGTCACTGGTTCCAAGTAGTTTTTCCCTTAACAGGGTTTCCACGTTGAAAATCCATGTGTCAATGTGTTTATGATTCATTACATTAGTGTTTTGCATTACACATAGCTAATCTAGATTGATCGGTATACTCTAGATAATTTACTGTCTTTTGGTAAATTAACATACTGCTATTTGATAAATATACAGTATAAGGTTTTAAAAAGCATTATGAGCAGTAGTAATTTGATAATTGTATTTGAAGGCATTCATCTTATAGGACTGAAGATAACTAGAGGCTTAATATTGTTAGCAATAACTAGGAGGGGGGGTGAATCAATGGCCTCAAATTTTTCCTTCAAACTTAACCACCAATCAATAAATCTTAGATTATTATGTCCCTACAAGATGCATGCCATGAAATACTAATAATGATTAATTGTCTGTCAGTTTTCTCTGTCAATCCTTATTCTTTCTTGATTACCAATAAGCAGTATAACTATTTACCGAAACTCAGTAAATAAGCAAAGTATACAAATCAATCTAGAGTTAGCTATGTAAGATGCAAAATAGTAAAGAGATTAATCATACACACATAACACATGAATTTTAACATGGAAACCCTGTTAAGGGAAAACCACTGGGACTAGTACCCCAAATTTTCACTCTTCTGAAGTGAGCCCTGTTAGGAGCCAACCCTGTTAAAGGTTACAAACACACTATTAAGTGCGACCTTGTTAGAGGATTTTATACATAAAGGTTGTCACTTAGTATCGGGCATCTATTGCTACCATCCTTGAATCAGCCTCCTTCTTAGACTATCAATAGGTATCGGGAAATTCCAATGCTACTTTCATGAAACAACCTTTTTGGCACTCCTTGAGATGAACCTCAATATATAGAAGACTATTAAGTCCTGGTCGGTTAAGAGACTTGATGCTTCAATGGTTAAACTGAAACACTATGACCTGTTCATATTGCAACTTGAATTGTAGATTTTCAAATCTATTTAAGTATATTACCTCTCTGACCAATGTATCAATTCAATCCTTGTGCTCCACACTTTCTGCTCTGTGATGTTGTGCTCACTATTTGTCAGTGTTTGGAAAATTCCTTAGCTCTTCATTCAGCTTGTTTGATCAGCCCTGCATGAAGTTTTTCTTCATCAGTTTCTCTTTAGCATCCTCTTTCTATTCACTGCCCCTTAATCTCATTCATAAATGAATTAAGCTTGTCTCTTATATAGACATAATATTCATTGTTTCTAGGTTCTTGATTCTTGGTGTGATAAACAATCCAGCCAATTAGATTTAAAGCATAACTCTTGATTTGTCTCATAGATATCTTCTTGCCAACAATACAAATCAGATTTAAATCAATCACTTATCTCTGGTAGAATAAAAAAAAGTAGACAACCAATTAAGTCTATATTTATCTCTGCCAGCTAGATATGTTTTTGTTTTCTTAACTCTTTGTTCTGTCGGTCACCACTGTAGTTAGTCATTGATGACAATTAACTGATCCATCGGTGAGCCTCCAGTTAGCTTTGTGATCTCCATCCGTTGGGCATCATTGGAATTTTACTCATCGGGAAACTTTGTATCTTTAGTTGTCAGGCATTTTGAGTCTTTATCTCGTTGGAAAACCTTCTAACTTTGTTTGTCAGGCATTCTATGGTTTTTCTTCACTGGGAAACACTATGCTTCTGATCATCAGGTATCACTATGACTGTTCTTCTTTGCTCTATCCAATGGTGTACACTCCATCAGTGTTGTTTGTCACTTAGTGAATACTTGACTTTTATGCATTGCTGAAAGCATAAATTTGGTTCCTTTGGTTCTCTTAAGTCTTTGGCATTATGTACATGACCATACAGATTATATCAAGTTGACATCAATGACAATACAGTACCTTAACTAATTTAATGCCCTACATTATCTTCAACTTAACATTATCAAACATTCAATTAGTTGCATGTCATCAATCTCTCCCTTTGGCATTGATGGAAACATACTATATTATCACACTATACTATTTCTAATACAATATGAAATACAACAGTTGAGATTCATCAAACTACCAATCTTTTTGTTATGTTAACTGATTAATGTCTGACCATCGGTAAGCTCTGTTTTAGCTTAGATTTGATTCTTGTAGCTCTTTCTCTTTATTTTTCTTATGTGTTATGTTCTCTCCTTGTATCAATTTCTCTCCCTTGACTGTTCTTCTCTTTTGATGTCTTTTTCTCTTGTTAGCAACTTTCCCTTTGTATAATATTCCCATACAATCTCTCTCCCTAAGGATATACTCTCTCCCTATTGGACACTAGTACATTTAACCCCTAAAATCGGCCAAAAATTATGACCATGCATTACATTTGTTTTGCTTGGTCGGACTAGGGAAGGAAAGTTTTGATTTTTTTTACTCCATTCCCATGTTGGTCAGAATTATGACAACTAGAACATTTTGTCGTAAATGCAACAAACATGATCAATATAACTTTAAAAAAAAAGGTTTCATTTCAATTCATTATGTTATGCAGCAAAGAAGAGCTGAATTAGGAGGGCACAAACGGAAGGCATGCATGCCTTGAAGTGATTGAACTACCATCTATAAGTGATTTGTTTCAGATTTATGACACCATCTGTAAGTGATTTGTTTCAGATTTATTGTGTTTATCCATTAAACTATTTGTCCATTTGCAACAATATGGGTTACGAAGTGGTGTTAGTTTTCAATTCTAGTAACCCAATTAGGGTTTCAAACCCTTGTATAGTTTCTTTGTTTCATATGAGATGAATAAATTGCATATCATGGATTTGGCATGACAAACCTAGCAAATGAATCATGACAAACCTAGCATCTACAAATTTGATTTGGATTTTGGCTCACCTATTATTTGGTTGCAATGAATGTCAATCTTGGAGACTATGAGGCACTCGATCAAAAATTTCAATGCATTACCCATGCATCCTTCAATTGATAATCAATACCAAACTGTTGAGTTGGACAAGATTCCACACTCAGGATTTCCAGCCTAAGTGAAATCCTCTTACCTGTTTGCGTGAACTCCATGTTCCCAAATTTCTTCAAGCTCTTCTTTCTAAGTGTTGTGTT
>MU223992.1:2492788-2512059 GCA_018584345.1 Thuja plicata | reverse complement strand
ATAATAATCATAACATCATAACCAATAGTCACCATCAACTGAAAGAATAGTAGCTCTCATGAAAGTAGCCTAAAATAATCTGGCCTATCAACTGAAACCAATGCCTAAAAGAGTACGGCATCACAACTGAAAGCAAAATATGAGTGGGTACTACACAGGAGTCTCAGAACCTAACTAGGGTTACAGATTTACAATAGAATAATTGACCCTAGTACAAAATCTAATCTGGTCATAATTGTGCACCAAGGCAAATCGATCAGATCAGATTTCTATCTTGCGCCCATCCCTGTACTTGATTACACATCGTGGACAAGCAACCTGGATAAAATCAGTTATACTCTGCAAGTAACCCTCTATCATGAATGCCCACCAACTGATCACAGTCCCCCAGGACGGGAAGTGACCCTTGACGGTCGCCACTCAAATTCATCAATGAGTCCTCGATCATGACCGTGGCCTTTGCCAACTGCACCCGAGAGTAATAACTTCCTGATGGGACTCTGTATCTCCCTCCACGTCTCTGAATCTTCTGTTTCTCCACTGACATCGAACAAATCTAAATCTGGGATCTACCGACTCACTATGCATGGCCTTCTACAACTGAAACCTCCGTGATCAATTTTGGAACACGATCATAGAGGAACCATGGCCGCCAAGCGTTCACAGTGCCAAATCTACCGCCAAATATTCAAATTCAAAGTCCAGCGATAACGCGACCAACGGCTAGTCTCTTTGTCGCGAGCATCAGACCTTAACCATGGTAAATTCTCACGACCTGGTGACAAAGCACCTTTTTACCTCTGTTTAA
The DNA here is from genome assembly GCA_018584345.1 of Thuja plicata. NCBI lineage: Eukaryota > Viridiplantae > Streptophyta > Pinopsida > Cupressales > Cupressaceae > Thuja > Thuja plicata. The sequence goes on along the minus strand of MU223992.1, from coordinate 2,511,251 downwards.
CTTGAGCCAGATCCAGCCACATCCTGACTGTGTGAAATCAAAGTCGCGAGGCATTTCACTTAACTCACCTTTCTTCTAGCGACCCAGCGCCTAACTGTCATCTTTAACCGCCACGGCTTGTCGCCTGATCGCCAGATGCTATCTTCCTATCTCGAGACCACACGACCACACCTAGTCGCCAAGTCGGGAGAACCCAGTATCGAGCCCTTTGATTTTTCTTAACATTTTTTATGTGTCCTTCAATCTTTCTAGCGACATCCTGACTGACCCTTGTCACTAAATCGGGAGTACTTTCTCTGTAGGGCACTTTGATCACCAGACTTAGCGACCACCATTGGATCTTCTGAGCTTTGCATCGGACGGCTGTCACCTGGTCGCAATAAAACTGAGGATGCCCTTAAATGTGTCGCAATCCCGCGACGAGCAGCTATCTCTTCATTAATCGCACAGTCGCGAGCCATTTCTTCTTTCATTTGATTGCTCGGTGACTGCGTGACGAGGCCTTTTCTTTTACCAATCGCTTAGTCGCGAGCTGATCTTTGACGTCCTTAAAACATCGGCGATTGAGCGACAAACACTTGTTTTCTTCTTGTCGCGTAGTCGCGAGCACTTTTCCATTTACTCAATTTGATCAGCGACTGCGCGATGAGCTCCTCTTTGCTTATCGCATACTCGCGACTGATATCATCTTCATCTCTTCTACTCAGTGAGTGCGCGATGAAATTATCCTCCGGCTCGTCGCGCAGTCAGAAATGGATGGGACCTGGGCAAGAATAGATCGCGATTGCGTGACGACCGTGATTGGCAGCTCGTCGCGCACTCGCGCAACTTAATAACTTGAAAAAAATTTCACTATGATCAAGCGACCAAAGACCTGGGACCCACCCTCCACCAAGGCTTATGACATATCTGGCGATCATGCGACCAAAGACTTGTAGCCAACTCGGAAGACATCTGGGGAATATTCCAAAAGATCACTAGACTACGCGACAAAGCAAAAAGCAAAGTCGGGAGATAAAACAGGAATATTCTATGAGGCAAAGTGATCAAGCAACTGATAATAAGCACATGTCCTTAGTGATTGGAAAAAGGTAATGATAAAATAGAAGACATGGCCTAGGGTTTCAAGAGATATCGTTTAACACTTGATTGCTAGGATTTTCCAGGGTTTTAAGGGTTTAGAGCAAAGTGCACCAGGGTAAAAAAAATGGGCAACAATACCAATTGTTAGTAATAACTGAGAGGGGGGGGGTGAATCAGTGGCCTCAAATTTATCCTTCAAACTTAACCACCAATCAATAAATCTCAGATTATTATGTCCCTACAAGATGCATGCCATGAAATACTAATAATGATTAACTGTCTGTCGGTTTTCTCTGTCAATCTTTATTCTTTCTTGATTACTCATAAGTAGTACAACTATTTACCGAAACTCAATAAATAAGAAGAGTATACTGATCAATCCAAAGTTAGCTATGTAAGATGAAAAATAGTAAAGAAATGAATCATACACACATAAAACATGAATCTTAACATGGAAACCCTATTAAGGGAAAAACCACTGGGACTGGTACCCCAAATTTTCACTCTTCTGAAGTGAACCCTATTAGGAGCCAACCATGTTAAAGGCTACAAACACACTGTTAAGTGTGACCTTGTCAGAGGATTTTATACATAGAGGTTGTCACTTAGTATCATGCATCTATTGCTACCATCCTTGAATCAGCCTCCTTCTTGGACTATCAATAGGTATCATAAAATTCCAATGCTACTTTAATGAATCAACCTTTTTGGCACTCCTTGAGATGTACCTCAATATATAGAAGACTATTAAGTCCTACTTGATTAAGAGACTTGATGCTTCAATGGTTAAAATGAAACACTATGACCTATTTCTATTGCAACTTGAATTGCAAATTTTCAGATCTATTTAAGTATATTACCTCTCCAACCAATGTATCAATTCAGTCCTTGTGATCCACACTTTCTGCTCTCTGATGTTGTGCTCACTGTTCATCGGTGTCTGTAGAATTCCTTAGCTCTTCCTTCAGCTTGTTTGATTAGCAGTGCATGAATTTGTTCTTCATCAGTTTCTCTTCAGCATCCTCTTTCTATTCACTCCTCTTAATCCCATTCATAAATGAAATAAGCTTGTCTCTTATATAGACATACTATTCATTGTTTCTTGGTTCTTGATTCTTGGCACGATAAACAATCTAGCCAATTAGATTTAAAGCATAACTCCTAATTTGTCTTGTAGATATCTTCTTACCAACTGTACAAATTAGCTTTAAATCAATCACTTATCTCTGCTTGAATAAAATAAAGTAGACAACCAGTTAAGTCTATATTTAGCTCTGTCAGCTATATATTTTGTCATTTTCTAAACTCTCTGTTCTGTCGGTCACCACTGTAGTTAGTTGTCGGTGACAACTGACTGATCCATCGGTGAGACTCAAGTTAGCTTTTTGATCTCCGTTCATCGGGTATTTTTGGAATTTTACTCGTTGGGCAACTCTGTATCTTTGGTCGTCGGGAATTTTGATTCTTTAGCTCATTGGGAAACCTTCTGACTTTTCTCGTTAGGCATTCTATTGTTTTTCTTCATCAAGAAAAACTATGCTTTTGATTGTTGAGTATCACTGTGACTGTTCTTCTTTGCTTTGTCTAACGGTGTGCACTCCGTCGGTGTTGTTTTTCACTTAGTGAATACTTGACTTTTATGCATTACTGAAAGAATAAATTTGGCTCCTTTGGTTCTCTACAGTCTTTGGCATTATGTACATGACCGTATAGATGATATCAAGTTGACATCAATGACAATATAGTACATTAACTGATTTAATGCCCTGCATTATCTTTAACTTAACATTATCAAACATTCAATCGGTTACATGTCATCAAATATTGTGGTACTAAGTTTTTGGGTTGATTAATTGGAATATTTTTAAGGCCACTGATTCACCTACCCCCCCTCTCAATTATTACCAACAATTGGTATCAGATCTTGTGTGCTTAGAAAGGTAGTTTAACAGCTCAAGCAAAAGATCACAAGATGAACAGACAAGATGTGCCCAAGTTGAATAAAGACAAATTTGCATCATGGAAAAGTAGAATAAGACTCCACCTTTTAGGTATTGGAAATGATGTTACTCAACACCTTGATACTGAATATGTGTTTCCTACAAGACCTCACAGTCTTGAGAAATTAAGAGTAAAGCATGAGCATAATTGCATGATGATAGAAATTGCATCATCACTCTCTGATGCTGAGTTTGAAGATGTCAAAACCTGCACCTCTGAAAAGAAAATGTGGGATAAGTTGAAGATGGTACATGGAGGAGATGGTAATGTACTAAGAGCAAAGGAAGAAAGCCTAAGAGGGAGGTTTGATGACCTAAGGATGAAAGAAGGAGAAAATATCACTCAGTATAGCTGTAGAATCAAAGAGGTAGTCAATGCTATCCGAGGAGTTGGAGGTGTACTTAAAGAGGAGACAATGGTAAGTAAAATATTAAGAACCTTACTTCCTGTATATGCTATTAGAGTTTCTACTATTCAAGAAATGAGAGCAGTTGAAACAATACAGTAACACTAGATAGTCTGATTGGTAGACTAATTTCATTTGAAATGAATAACTTTGATAATAGTGTCTTACCATCTATAGAATCTACATTCAAACCTTCTTTAAAGATAATTAATTCAAGTCATAGACATGCTATTAGAAATGATAGTGACAGTGATAATGAGGATCAAGGACTTGATGAGATTGAAGCACTAATGGCTAGAAGATTGTAGAGAGGCAAAGGTAGATACAAAGGTAAATTACCACTTGTATGTTTCAATTGTAAAGATGTTGGACACTTTGTTGCAAGATGTCCAAATAGAAGAAAAGATGACAGAGGAAATGACAGATCATATGAGAAGAATTTTGATAGAGGTGATAACAGAGATTACCAAACCAACTGTCAATCTAACAAAAGAGATACCCAAGACTACAAGGACAAAGGGAAGAAAGCTTGTTACCTAGCTGAGAATAGAGTTGATGACACTGCAACTAAATCAGAAGAAGACATTAACATGGTATTTTTAGCCATGAAGGATGATTTAGACAAAGAATAAGAAAGATATGTAGAAACAACACTCATATCTAAGGTTAGTAAGAATGATGTCTAGATCATAGATAGTGGCTACACTCACCATATGACCAGTGATAAAAAAAAGATTGAGACTTTTGAATACTATATTGGTGGTTCAGTGAGAATGGTAAATGACACACCTTGTCCAGTTGAAGGTAAAGGAACTATAATGTTGAATAACCTGATCAAATGTAAAAATGCTTACTGGGTAAAAGGATTGAATTATAATTTGTTAAGTTTTTCACAGCTGAATAATACAGGTCACTAAGTGGCATTTGAAAATAAGAAGGCAAAGATCTTCAATGAATTAGGAAGGTTGATTGGAATCAGTGAGTAGAAAAAAGGTAACCTTTTCTGTCTTGATGAAACTAACACCACTTGGTTAATAGTTGTTGGAAATACAATATGGGAAAGCAAGATACTAAGAGGGGGTGAATCAGATCTTAAACATTTTATCCTTTAAAACAAAATTGATCCACAACCATGCATAAATGTAATAGATCTTACAACTAGTAGCATCCATGACAGTAAATAAATAACTGAAGACACAAAATTTTGGTAACCCAGAAACCCAATAAGGTAAAACTGGGGTGGGGATGACACCCACAAAAATCTTCACTACTACAGCAATAAAGTGTGCTTGTTAGGGCTACAAAGTTTGATCACAATATGTAATTTACCTAGTTAAAGGTCTACCCGGTTAAGAGCTATAGATCATTATAATCTACCTTGTAAAAGGATTTAAACTTACAAAAAAGTAAGCACTTGGCTAAGAGATTTAGAAAGGTCTGTTAGAACCACTTTGTTAAGATATTTCACCTAATACACTGGTTAGAATGTCTCAAGAATTGGTCCTTTGTTATGCACTCTGATGCTGATAACAAATCTCCTCTTTCCAATACCTTCTCTGATCTAATAATCTGATATGTCTTTACTCTGTTACTCACTCCTCTTTCACTCTGCTAGATCTATGCTTCTTATATCAAAATAACCCTTTGTACATCTCTCATGTATGCATACACTTATCCTCTCATACTCATATACACCACTCTATTTAGGGTTTAAGAAGAAATCTTATATACTTTACGAATCTGGCATCTAGATCTAGATCAACGATCAGGATCAAATGCTTATGCCACTTGGGCATTCCAATTTTATAATTGGATCCATACCATGCATTGGGATCAAATAATTAAAGTGTAATTAACTCTGTTGAAATCATTAAATGCATGAATAACTCCGATATGTCTTTACTCTGTTGTTCACTACTCTTTTACTCTGCTAGATCTATGCTTCTTCTTTTAAAATAACCCTTTTTACATCTCTCATGTATGCATACACTTCTCCTTCTGTATATTCACTCTCTACACTCACATTTTAGGGTTTAAAGAAGAAATCTTATATACTTTAAAAATCTAGCATCTAGATCTAGATCAACGATCAAGATCAAATGCTTATGCTGCTTAGGCATTTTAATTTTTTGATTGGCTCCATGCCATGCATTGGGGTCAAATAATTAATGTGTAATTAAATCTATTGAAATCATTAAATGCATGAACAAGTCATCCCAAAATGGTTTACCTTCAATTTTGTGCCATTCCAAACATATATGTCAAAATTGTCTTGCTCGGCACATTGAGGCTCTGGTGCTCGACATGAACATAATCAAATTTTTCTTGATTTCCAAGTCACTCAGAAACCATTATCTTCTCAGCAACAACTATGTTGGATATCTCAGCCTATACTGGGTAGCTCGGCCACAGTGATGACCAGCTAAACTGCCTAGATAAATGACTAAGTGTGGGACACTAATGATCAACAAAACTTAGAGATCAACAATCTCCCCCTTTGATATTAGTGGAAAAGATAGTCTTATCATTTCTATACATCCACAAAAATTTTCCTTAGTACACAACATACTCCCCCTAAGATTATACTCCATACTTACATAATATACATGCCTTACAAAATATTATGCCTGATTCTGCACATCTTTATCTATTTCCTTATCTAATTCCCCCTTTTTTTTTGTCACTAATAGTTGCAGGGGTTAAGTCATACTTATCCAAAAACAAATTATGAAGCTATAAGGTTAGTGCAAATGTTGTATCCCAACAATCCTTTACAAACTTCATAACTTGTACCTTAATTTTCAGCTTGGCAGCTAGACTTACCAAACTATTTGTTGTAGAGAGATGAGCATCTCTCTTGACTAATTCATTTGTAGCTTTAAGTTCCTTCTGTATAACCTCTAGATGAGGTATTAAGGCAGACTGAATAGTTATTAACTTTGCTCTTATTCTTCCATCTTTAGCCATAAGCTTGGCTAATCTCCTCTGTGTATGAGTCAACTTGTCAAAATGTAAGGAGATAGAACTAGCATCCATACTCAATGTACTCCCTATTGACTTCAAAGCTAGTTGCAAATTCTCAATAAGATTTTGGTTATCCTTGGTAAAGAATTCTACATCACATATCTTTTTATACAAGGAATAAACATTATTTACAACTTCCTCAAGAATACTAATAAGAGAAGAAAGTTCAACCTGTTTGATAGCAATCTTTGCGGATATCTTCTCCAAAACTTTGTTCTCAAATTTTCTCTCAGAATATTGTAGCAAATTTTCATTTACCTCAATATTTTCATCATTAACTTTCTACACAATATGGATTAACTATTCCAAGATTGATTTTTGTTCATTTATATCTATTATATCAAAAGCATTAACAAAAATATCCTTCATTTCATGTAACACTTGCTTTTGTTGGTGCTCCCTCTTTAGTTCCTCTTGTTTCTTCTTCCTCTTCAAAAGGTCTTGAAGAGTCTAAATCTAATCATATGTTAGGTTATCTGTATCCCATTTAGGAATTACAATTACTTCATCCAAAGTGACACTTGGACTTGGTGACTTCCTCTTATGTGACTTCTTCCTTTTGAGTTCTGAAGAGCTGATACTCCGCTCAAGTACTATGATATCTTTACCTTTGTCAGTATTAATTTCAATTGTTGCCTTCATCTAAGTCAATATTACCTACTGATCAGGTATATTTCCTATATTGGGTCCAATTGGAGTAGATGTTGCAGAGTGTGGTAGATCCACCAACACTTGTATAGCCTCTTGTCCTATAGGCTTATTTGCAATTTCCTCCATCTTATCTCCCCTCTCTAAAACTATTTGTACAACCTCTAAAATAGGTGGATTTGTATTGATTACCTCCTTTTCTCCTTCTTTCTCTGACTCCACCTCATTTTCCCAAATGGGAAAATGCATACTTGTGTCTGCCGGCTCATTCTGCTCCTCGACATCCACATTGCTATTTTCTCCAAGTGTAGTATCAATGAGACTATCCATTGTCAAATCTATAATTTCCACATCACATGTTTCCTTTTTGGGTTCTATTTCAGTTTCTGCTTTATCTATAGCAGTTTCTTTCTCCATCTCCTTCGGCTTTGAGGTGCCTTCACCTTTCTCATTGACCTTCTTAGTGATTAACCCAAAAGTTTCCTTCCATATTCTAGTGCTCTATTGAACTACACCTACAAAATCATTCTTCAAAATTGCATAGGCTCTTTGTTTAGGAATAAACTTCCTCTGATATTGTTCTATGAATTTAGCTATTTTTTTCTTGGTTAGATCAGGAATGACCTTATCCAATGTTCCTTCCCTTATCTATCTTTCAGTCATCAGTGCATATTGTTGTTTCTGAGACAAAATATCATAAAGCTCTGTAGGAATAAGATTTCCTATCTCTACAGGCATCATCTTGAATATGAATATCATATCTATTAATGCTTCCTGAATCTTATGCTTGTTAGCTATGCTTTTCTTCTCATACTTGAGAAACTTAAATCTTGATAAACCAGCATTACTTCTTAGGTTCTTACATACCTCATCAATATTGGTCATTGGTTTATGTGATAGGTATGTTTCTCTATTCATCAGTATATATCTCCTCATCATCTTCAGACTCCAAGTATAGTTTCCTCCTTGGTCTTTTCTTAGCAGGTTGGCTCGACACAACCTTGGTTTCAACTTGTTTTCTCTTCCCTAAACTGCTCTCACCAACAATCTTCTTTGTATATACCTTTGTTATCTTGACTTGTGTAGAAACAGTTAATGCTCTTATCCTAGGCTGGTTGGCTATAGGAGGGGTAGTCTTAGATTTGGCTTGAATTGGTTTATTTGCCTTAGAAACTACTGGCTTCTTCCCTTTTGCTTTCACAGTGACCTCCTCTTCAGGTTCACTCTCCTCTTCTTCAATAGACATATCTTCTCCATATCATGTTGATAACCCCAAAGGTGCATCCTCTACTTCTTCATCACTCTCAATACCAACCATCTTCTTCATATTTTTGACAATTTTCTTCCTTTTCCTCTCCATAGTGCCAGCCTTCAATTCCATAGTGATTCTGGACTTGGCTTCTTCATAGTTTCCAAAACATTTCATTGTACTATCAATTTCCTCTACCAATAGAGCTATTATTTCTATAGATGTCTCATCAATGTTTACTTCATAAGGTAATGGCCTTAGCCATGATACCCTCGACACTATAGCCTACACATAGGTGTAATCTATGTCTACTAGGAAACATACATCTTCATAATGTTTCTCAACTAGTGAACTGGGAATTCTACTCCTTAATCTCATATTGTTCTTGAATTCCACAAAATAGTTTCCAAAACATTTCATTATACTATCAATTTCCTCTGCCAATAGAGCTATTATTTCTATAGATGTCTCATCAATGTTTACTTCATAAGGTAATGGACTTAGCCATGATACCCTCGACACTACAGCCTACACATAGGTGTAATCTGTGTCTACTAGGAAACATACATCTTCATAATGTTTCTCAACTATTGAACTGGGAATTCTACTCCTTAATCTCATATTGTTCTTGAATTCCACAAAATATGTTCCCATCACATTGTCAAATTTATCACCTAATTGCTGAATAAATTCATTGATTTGCTGTGTGGTAGGTCTATCTATTTTCCACACTATGTTTCCAAAATAAGGAAATGTATTCTATATGTAGAAGAATATGCAAGTGAGCAGAGATCCAAACTTACATATTGAGTTCTTTGCCTTTATGATTGAAGCAAGGTTCTCGGCCAGTTGCATTAGTTGAAGCTCGGCAAGGTTATAGGTATGATCCTTCTTCACAATTTTCCAAGCCTGTTTGACTGCAATGCAGGGGACACTGTCCAGTCGGCTTGACTGATAAAACTTATGAGCTATAACCCTAAAAAAAAAATCAAGCTCCAATTGGTAATCATAGATATCATCATCCCTCTTTTGTTCCAAACGGCTCAAGTGAATTCTTCTATGTTTTCTTTACTTTGACATCTCATAGTTTTATTCTTGTTTAGCATTGGATAACTAGTTACACGATGGATGATTTCCTTTGTAATCTTAACTGGTCCATTCTCTAGCCATATGTTCATGTCATCTATTCAACTCTGAACAATCTTGATCCATTCCATTCTGAATTCCCTCAGAAAGTCTATGGCACGAGTAAACCCTCTCTCGGCTAAGTGTTTATGTTCATCTTTTAGGGCTCCGTATATGCATAATTTGTTGTAAGATGCTCTTAGCTTGTGATCTCCAACTTCACTTATCTTGCACATATAGCATGACCTTATATCATGAATCATGAGTACCTTTGGTGGAATTGATGATAGGGCTCCAGTCAGATCACCCTTGATGGCGCTCTCAGAAACTGCTCAAAAATTAGGAGGCGCATAGGTGTCTCTCCTTACCAATTAAATGTTTAGCAACTCCTTCTCCATTCTCTTAGCTGGTGTAGAAGAGCTTGCATCCATTTTCTCCAAAAAATAGGGTTTCAAGGATCATGAATAGAGTACCTCAGCAAGTGACAAAATCCACACTTTCCACTGAAGAGGTTGCCGATGGCACGCTACAGAAATCTTCAAAAATATTTACAAAATTCAAGTTCACAAATGCACTATCACTCTTATGAAATTCTTAATTGTATGGTGAGAAGAAATGAAATCGCTCTTCCCTTTAGATAGGCTCCAACGGTCAAAACTTAGGTCAGCATTAAATTCTATTTTCATTGAGTGAGTGCCAAACAGCTGTCCTCGGCCGACTCATGAAATTTACTTATCTCTCAGTCATCAAACAAAACTTACTCAGCATACATTATAAATATATTGTTTCTCGGCACCTATAGTGCATTTTGACTTTGCTCACTACATAACTCAAAATATGTCCTGATGGATCTTATTATATGCGAATATGGACTATTGCACTTTTATATGTTAGGAACTGATAAAAGATATGAGATATAAACACAGTTCCTTACATACCTTCCTTTGCTTAATTAGTGATGGTGGGATCACCTGATCCATTGGATTGGGTGACCTCAACTTCAGTAGCTTCACTGCTACATAGTTATTCTTTCCTTATCCATGTATGGTTCATCTGTGCTCTAATATGCTCAACAGTGGGGGTAGGTACCCTTGTTTTTCAATCTTTCCTAGTATGACCAATTTTCAAACAATTATAGAAAACTAGGCTTCCATTCATCTAACTCTTAGATTTACCTCTGAAATGTGTCTTTATGCAGTTTTTTGGAACATGTCCATACTCACCACAATAATGAAATCTATGCCATGTGTTATAATCCCAATTGTAAGTGTTACCCTTCCTTGGTTCTTTTGATTGTGTCTTTGATGTCCATTGTTGTTTACCTTTAGATCTGCAATCTTGTGCTCTATGTCCAAATTTTTGACAGTTGTAACAATACCCATTGAATCTAGTTGTGGGAGGTGCATTATTTTCCTTTGCCCAACATTCATGTGCTTGATTTCCAAACTTCTTATAGTTAAAGCAATAACCATTGAACTTAGGTTTAGGATTGGACTTACCATTCTTTCTTTGGTAGATGTTTGCAGTGTGTCCTGGTTTTCCACAGTGGTGACATACATGCTTGTTGTTCTTTGACTTTGCATTCCTCTTTTCACCAATATTAGATGATTCTCCTTTCTCAGTAGATGTTTTTTGTTCGATGTGACCTAATCTAGAAGAATCTTTAGATCTCCTTGATGCTTCCATCAATTTTTCAAAATGAGTCAAAGCTTCATTGGGTCTATTCAATCTTTCATTCAGATCTTTCTCAAATCTCAATTCATCTTTCAATTGACTATTTTCAGATCTCAGACTCACAATTTCCATGTCTTTCCTACTGATCTCCTAATTTGTGAGTAGCAGTTTATTCACCATGTCAACCTGATTGTTTTTCATCATTTTTACTTCATGTGTTATTTCATCAAGTTTGATGGTCATCATTCTTCTGTCTTCTTCAGCCATAGCTTTGTCATCTTTAGCTTTCTTCTTTTGTTCCACTACCTCACATAGTCTTACTGTTTGCATTTCTTGTTCTCTTTTCATGTTTCTGACTTCTTCACACAATGTATTGTTCCTTTCCAGTAGATCTACAATTGTTGCATCGCTCTTAGTAGAGTTTCCATTCTAAAATAGATTTTCAATGTCTTCTTCATGATAATGAGTATCATTCATTTGTTTGGCCAAATCTTTTCTTTCTTGTAAGGACTTATTTAGTTCCTATCTTGCAGTTTCAAGCTGATGTAATGGTAGCTAAATTTCAATCTTTTGATTCTCAATTACTTTTCCCAATTTGTAAATCTCAATCTCAAGATTTGTACTCTCAAGATGATTAAAACCTTTTGTAGGAGAATTGAGCTCTGATACCAATTGTTGGAAATACAATATGGGAAAGCAAGATACTGAGAGGGGGGTGAATCAGATCTTAAACATTTTATCCTTTAAAACAAAACTGATCCACAACCATGCATAAATGTAATTGATATAATAACTAGTGGCATCCATGACAGTAAATAAATAAATCAAGACACAGAATTTTGGTAACCTAGAAACTAAATAAGGTAAAACTGGGGTGGGGATGACACCCACAAAAATCTTCACTACTGTAGCAATAAAGTGTGCCTGTTAGAGCTACAAAGTTTGATCACAATATGAAATATACTTGGTTAAAGGTTTGACCGGTTAAGAGCTATAGATCATTACAATCTACCTTGTAAAAGGATTTAAACTCACAACAAAGTAAGAACTTGGCTAAGAGATTTAGAAAGGTCTATTAGAACCACTCTGTTAAGAGATTTCACCTGATACACTGGTTAGAATGTCTCAAGAACTAATCCTTTTTTATGCACTCTAATGTTGATAACATATCTCCTCTTTCCAATACCTTCTCTGATCTAATAATCTAATAATCTGATATGTCTTTACTCTGCTACTCACTGCTCTTTCACTCTGCTAGATCTATGCTTCTTCTATCAAAATAACACTTTGTACATCTCTCATGTATGCATACACTTCTCCTCTCATACTCATCTACACCACTCTTTTTAGGGTTTAAGAAGAAATTTAATATACTTTACAAATTTGGCATCTAGATCTAGATCAACGATCAGGATCAAATGCTTATGCTCCTTGGGCATTCCAATTTTTTGATTGGCTTCATGCCACGCATTGGGATCAAATAATTAATGCATAATTAACTCCATTGAAATCATTAAATTCATGAACAAGTCGGCCAAAAACAATTTACCTTCAAGTTTGTGTCATTCCTAACATGTATGTCAAAACTATCTTGCTTGGCACATTAAGACTCTGACGCTTGACATGAACATTATCAACTTTTTCTTGACTATCGAGTCACTTGGAAACCATTATCTACTTGGAATTGACTATGCCGGATAGCTTGGCCTATACTAGATAGCTTGGGCACAGTGATGACCGGCTAAACTACCTAGATAAATGACTAAGTGTGGGACACTAATGATCAACAAAACTTAGAGATCAACAATGGCTAGAAATGAAGACATATGGTTGTGGCACAAAAGATTGTGTCATGTGAATTTTGAAAACATGATAAAGATAAGAAATAAAAGGAATGTTAGAGGATTACCAAGCATGACTAAGCCCGAGCATATCATGTGCAAGAATTGTCAAAATGGTAAGATGACGAAGTCTAGTTTCAAGAGTAAAACCCATACATCTAATGCAATTCTAGAATTAGTCCATATAGATTTATGTTGACCCATGAAGACAGAGCTACTATGGAGATAGGTATTTTATTCTCTTTATTGATGATTATTCTATAATGATGACAGTCATGTTCTTAAATGATAAATCAGAAGCATTTAAGATGTTTAAATGGTATAAGGCTATGGTAGAAAAACAAAGTGAAAAGAAACTTAAATTATTAAGGTCAAATAGAGGAGGGGAATTTACTTCAGATGAATTTACTAACTATTGCAATGAGCCTAGAACTAAAAGACATGTTTCTAAACCGAGAACACCACAGAAAAATGGGATTACTAAAAGGAGAAACAGATCAATTGTTGCCTGTGCCAAAACATTGATGATTGAGAAGAGCATCACTCAAACTTTTTGGAGGGAAGTTGTTAGTACTACTGCCTACACATTAAATAGATTAAAATTGAAGAAGGACACAAAGAAGACACCCTATGAGCTTTGGTATGGTCATACACCCAATGTAAGTTACTTAAGAATCTTTGGTAGTCAATGTTACATTTTGAAGGATGATAGAAATGGAAAAATTTACTCCAAAAGTGATGAAGGTATCTTTCTAGGGTACTCAACCAAAAGAAAGGATTATAAATGTCTTAACAAGTCATCTAACAAAATCATTGAAAGTGAAAATGTGAAAATAGATGAATTTGTAGAAAAGAATGATAAGGAAAGTAGAAAAGAGCTAGAGGACTACAACAGGTTTGTTTATATAGATAAAAGGGTTGAACTGAAATAGGTTTGTATAACAAAGAATTCAGAGTAGTAGTAATTTGATAATTGTATTTGAAGGCATTCATCTTATAGTACTGTAGATAAATGCAAACTTAATATTTTGGCACTAATTTTTTTGGTTGATTCACCCCCCCCCCCTCTTAGTTATTACCAACATTCACAATCTTTGGTAGATCTCTAACAACATTTGTCATACTTGCTTTCACAATGTCATCAAAAATTATATGATATAATCTTCAATTCCACAACCAACTGTCATGAACCTTCATACCAAAACAAGATGTTGGCAAGTTGACTCCCAGGGAGTATATGACTTATTTTGTGTTGTCATTATGGAAACAAAGTCATATGAAGTTTTGATAGAAAACTAAGTAGTGAAAATTGACTAAGTATAGAAGATAATACAGAATAGAGATAGACAGATGATCAGAGCACCAACACACATGCATATAGATGAATTAGAATAAGTGCCTTCAGACATGAGCTCTAAGATATTTTTTTATTCCTACCCTATACACGCATGGTATGGAATGTCAGTACAGACAAGTTACAGAAAGAACAAGTACACTAGTAGTTGAGAATACAGAGTATGGAGCTGACTTGAGGTTTTTTATTAGCGTGTAATCTTTTGTTTTGTAAAGGCTGAGTGCCTATTGTATCAAGTTTGTAATCATGTACTAAACATTATTGTAAACACACTTAAGCCAATTTGTTTGGAAGCATTGTGAATATTGTTTTTGGGCCAACTAAGGTCTTGTTTATAGTCGCATCTATTCAGGCATAAACATATATATGTAATGAAAAGATATATTTGAAGTGTTGAAGAAATATGAAGAGCAGAGATATATAAGTGCAGAATAAAGATGTCTGTATGAGATAGAGCCCTTAAAGAAGATAAGAGCATAAGTGCATAACTGAAACTAACCAAACATCTGTGTCATATACAACAGTTCACTTTTGGATATAGTGCATATCTATTCTCAAGAGGTTGTAGCCTTCTTTCTCATTGAGCAGTGAGCTCTTTGACAGTGAGTCCTCACCCCTAATAGGGTTGTTTGTAAAAGACTCCTATTAGGGTCGGGCCTTTAACCAGGTCATTTTACTTGAATTGTAAAGACTACTTCTAACAGGGCAAAGGAACTTTAACAGGTTCATTATACTAGTACAATATTTGTGGGTACTAATTCCCACCGGGGTTTTCCTCTAATCAAGGTTTCCCCATAATCATATCATGTGTTATGTGTTCTTGTGTTAAGATTCAAGAGATTTATAGTTGATTTATGTTTAAATTTTCTCAAATAGAATAATTAGTTAAACACTGATTCACCCCCCCCACCCCTCTCAGTGTTTCCAACAATTGGTATCAAAGCCCTAGTCCTCTGAGAGAAATTTTAACCGCTTGAGGAGATCATGGATTCAGTAGAAGAAAAACATCTAAAAAAGAATCTTGAAGTAGCCCTTGAAGATCTAGACAGATCTGAGAAAGAAAATGAGGAACTTAAACTAAAATTTGATTGCTCACAAATGCCTATCAAAAACTTAAGAAAAGATTTGAAATATTGCTCTACAAATGATTTGGGTAAAATGGTCAAGAAACTAAATGAAGAAAACTTATCCTTAAAGGATAAGATAGAATAACTGAATGATCAGTTAACTGATAGCCTAACATCTATTGAAGAGAAGAACAAAGAAAATAAATAGCTAGATGAATAACTCATGCAAGCCAATATGAAAGTGTTGGAGTTACAAAACATCAAGAATAAAATTGAATCTGAATTATCAAGAGCAAAACACAAGATTGATAAACTACACACAAGTTCTGATCTGATTAAATCATAGCTTTATGCACAAAAGATAAAAGGTGATACCACTAGTATGGGATAGAGTATAGATTAAAATAAGATCAATTCATTACAAGAAAGAAAGAAAGCTCAAATAGAATCTGCAGAAGAAAAGAAAATTGAGAATCATGAAAAGACTAAAAAAAAACCACTAAAGGATAAACACAAGGCAGTCAACCTATAATATAAATAAAATGAGGTTAGATTGTAGGGATGATTGGATGATGTAATGTGATATGATGTTGTAGGAAATAAATGTGGGGTGGTAAATTTATTTATATTACTAAAAAATGTATATGTTGGAAAGGTGTTGTAAAGAGATTGTTTATTGATTTGCTTAGAATATATTGATTTCCTTAATCCTAATTGAATTATATTGACTAAGTATTGCAATTTTAATTAAGGAGAAGATAAGATGCTCCTTTTTATCCTCAAATGCACAAATGAGAGATCCAATTTGATCAACCCAAATGAAGGGCTAGTGCACAAATGAATCAACTATTTGGAAAAGGGAATAACAAGAGAGATACCTTAAATTCTGTTAATTATAAGTATAGAAATGATATATGATAGTAATTAGAGAAATAGAAGAAATTCACTAACCTTGAAATATTGTAGATCAACGAATGTTGTTTTTTGAGGTCTGTAGGTTGTTTTTGGAAAACTGATAGTCGATCCCGAACCGGAACGCAGAGACGAACAAAACCTAGAAATATTTTTCTATTTTGATGTCATCTTATGAAAAATGTCAACCTTCACCCACAAATGTCAACCTTGACCCAATAATGTTGACCTTGACCTGCACAGGTTTGACAGAAAATCTATTCACACCATCCGCAAGAAAGCCGAAAAAGGTATCTAGATCTGGTCTCAAAACTGCAATCCTGTACATGTACCTGCAAGAAAAAGAGGATTTTTTGTTGTGGGGAAGGGGTTTGCCTTGGTCAAACCCTGGTTTTGGAATTAACCTTAGATATATATAATTGAAATTGCAGAAATGAACAAAGTAAATGCATAAATTCACCTTGCTTTGTAAAAGTCCTTGTGGAGGATTTGAATCCTTGAACCCACAAGTATGCCTCAAAATGTGGAATGTAGAAAGGTAGGATTTCTTCAATCTCTTGCTTGTATATCTCCAACACCAAGTCTTGAATGGGTTCTTGACTTTGGAATAAGCTTGGAAGAAGATGGATGGAGAGATCACCAAAAGGGCACCACGTGGCTTCAATCCTTCAATGGCCTCCAATGGATCTCCTTCATGAAAATGGATGCTTGAATGGATGAATGCTTGCTTCAAATCTTGCTCCTTAGCTTTCTTGAATCACAATTGAAGATGTTTTGAGAATGCTTGATTTTGAAGACTTCTTGTTTCTCAATCTTGCTTAGAGAAAATGAGAGAGAAAGCTTCCTTTTTATACAAAAATAGGGCACAATCTTCTAAGGAGGCTGACATAGGAGGATTAAATTTCCATTAAATCCTTTACCCTTTGGAGAGGACCTATATTAAATATATTTTAGGAATCAATTCTTTGGAACCTGAAACAGCCGACTCGGAAGCGGGCAAAACTTTTTGCAAAGGCTGACAACCAGAAACTGTGAGACCCCAAGATTTGAACCCTGGGTCAAGGTTGAGGTCGACCTTGACTGAGGTTAGGGTCAAGTTTGACCCTAACCTAGGTCAAGGTTGAGGTCAACATAGACCTCTCAAGTTGACCCTGACCCTGAAGCCCAGAATCACCAATCTGCAGTCCAGAATGCAGAAATCAAGCTAAACAGGAGTGGAAAGAGGGACATAACAGGGGGAAAACCATGTCAAGATTAGGAACCCATTCAAGGCACTTTCCATGACCCCAAACCACTTAATTGAAAGGCTAAGAAAGGCTAAAATGGAAGTGCTTCCATTTTTTGACTATACATTTAGCCCCCACTTTAGCAAGAGTATGAGCTCAACACAAACTCTTGGTAAAGGAGAATATACCAAAAAGACAATCTTATTGGAACCAAAAGGGATAAAGAAAACCCTCAATCCCCCAAGGGACTTAAGTATTTACCAACCCTAAGATCATGATAAGAGAGACATCACTTAGTTAAGGAGAGAGAGAGAAAGGTGTGTGATTATCTTACCCAACTAGAACTTATGTCTCATTGTGAACCACACAAAAAGTGCAACTGGAAAGATGGAGTTCAACTACCTAGTTAATGTGGCTACTCACTAGTCAACCCATCAAAGAGATCCGTCCTTAAAGGGATCAAAAAATTGTAAATTGAAAACTGGTGGGATCAAGAGATTCACGAAAATTTAAACTGGAGGGATCAAGAGATCCTAAAAAAAAAAGTAAAAATACGACCATACTTTAAGGATTAGCCTCTTTTAATCTATAAAGGGAAAAGTTTTAAATCTTGAAAACTTATTTTGAATGTGTGTGTGTGTGTGTAGCAAGTGAGTAGAGTGTATGCCCCCATGTTAAAGTCATTGCTAACACTTTAACAGGAGCAATGGTTTTAATGGAAACATAAACAACTCTACGGGTTACGTTTCCACTGCGAGATGCCCCCAAAGGAAGACAAATCAAGGGAAATAAAACATAAACATACATAAAAACACAAGAGGGATCTACCTAATGTGGGGTCAGTATGATCATA
>MU223992.1:2412723-2465587 GCA_018584345.1 Thuja plicata | reverse complement strand
ATAAAGTGGTGTATTTCATTTCTATTAATAAGATTAGTATTTGGAAACTTTAATGTTATCAAGATGAGTTTATAATTGTTTTACTTATTTAGTGGAAAAAGGAACCTCAAGAACTATTACTCTAATTGATGTTGCTATTCTATATTGATACTTCAATTAATTTAATTTGCAAAGGTTTTAGAAGAGATTTCATTTCCTCTGGTTGATATAACATGTTTAAACGAAAGTTTTAAGTTTCAATAAAGTTAAGGTTGTAATGCCCAGATTTTGGGGCATGACAATATATAAGGTAAATATTTTATGGGAGGGGGACTTGGTTTTTGGGGAGATTCTTATAATAAGATTTGCAATGTGGAAATGGTGTTATTTAATCAATAATTGAGGAAGAGAACAGTGTTTTTATTTTTCTGAGAAAATGGAGAAATGGTTGTTGCAAGAAAAATACAGTCCTGATGCGGAGGCCATATCTCTCTAACCAACCATTGGATCTTCCTAACTTTTTAATATGTGGGTGAAAATATAGTTGTGTCAATTCTCACCAAAGCGATTGAATATATATTATGTGTTTTAAAAGTTATAGATAATTGTGCATGGGTCTATCCAGGAGGACAGCAAGAGGGAAGTTGGATAGCCTGAAGGTTGATGGAATTGCTCTAACACCAAGGGAATTCTCTGGAAGGCTCTAGGTAGAGTCTAAAACTAGAAATAATTTTGTTGTGTCTGTGATTTATTGTAGGAATGTTTTTCTATTGTTTCTATTCTATTAGTGATCTTATTTATAGATAAGTAAGGTAGTTTAAAAACATTCATAATGGAATATGGAAATTAAGTATATGTATCTAATGTGTAGGCTTGATGAGTTTGTCACTATCTATTATTGGGAGTGATTATGTCTTCTTGTGTGGATTATAATTATATGTGGATTTTATGTTACAATAGTGGTTAAAGTCCCACTTAAATCATTTTTTAGTTTTGGAAGGTTTAGGATGTCAGTTTATCACCCTTCTTTTTGATAGTTTATTTCATTTGGGATTATTTTCTTCTATGTTCATTTTATTGCTTGAATTTGATCATAATGTTTTAATTAAGGTTTCTTGAGTATGTGACATCCTTTTAATATTCTTATGTTGTTTATGGTTAAGGTTAGGACTCATCCTGGTGGTCTAAGTACACAGGAAAGTTTCCTAAAACCTCTGAAATAAAGCTTTTGAAGTATTACAATTCTTTTGTCATGTTTTGGGTAGGGGACTAGGTACCCTAGGTGAGTGGCTCACCATAGGTGTCGAGACCCAAAGTGGTTTCCAGGGGATCCTACGGGTGAGTTTGTAATCAAGTGATAACCTTAAAATTAACTTGGGAGGGGGATTCAAAAGATAATGAAATATAAATAATAATGCCCACATAGTCCTGTTGGATTACCGGGACCATGGGTAACTCCCAAGATGGATCCCTATTCATAAAGGGGGGACCTGGGTTACATGGTTTCTAGGAAGGATCCCAAAAATTAGGATATGTGATGACACTCACTTAGAGGGTATGCTAGAAACCTAACCCTTGTGTATAGTTAAGTGATATTTTGTTATGTCTTGTATTTGTTTAAGTTATTGTTTTGTGAATCCTTAGATTTATTAGGGCCTTATGTGGACCTTGGTTCTATCTCCTAGCATGGGGGAGTGGAACTACAAATTTCCACGTGGTTGGGTGGTTAATCTTATTGAGCTATTTTTTGTGGTTGCATGGATGACTTTTCCTTTGGATTCATACTTGGAAGCTGTCAAATATTCTACTTCTGCATCATGTACTTCAGGGAATTGTAATTATGATGTATTTATTTATTGAAAGCCCTTGTTGGGTAATGTAATGAAATGTAAATGAAGTTTGAATCAATGTAATGGGAATGGTTATTTCTAGGTGAAATGAAGGGAAATTTTATGCTCTTCCTTGTATATGTCATTAATATTAAAATAATGTGGAATTTGTCATTTTTTTCCCTCTAATGCTATCTTGTAATAAAGTAAGCGATCTCTTGAATGAAAAGTTATTATTATAGTTCTCTCTTGTTTTATGAATAATGACTTAGCTTATATTGATATGATAAGTAAGTTCTCTTATATAATTGACTATAAAGGAATATTATGAAATCATAGGTTTATGAATGAAAATTTCTTTATTTCAAAGAGAAATGTTATTGTTAGATAAGAAGGTCTATAGGAAATGATAAATGATAATGGAATTGCAATTGTGGAATAGTTGTATAATTAAGAAAGAAGATGCCAAATATTAAGAGAATTTTATAGAAAATAAGTACAAGACATTTCTAGTTTAGTGTAACCTGTGATAGTAACTCAATAAAATGATTTACATATTGTTAACTCATTGGTGCAGGAACACCTAGGTAAGGCTCAATAATAACCTAGGGCTCCTAGTTATATTTTTTCTTGTAGTTGTCTTAGCAAAGCCACTAGTGAAATAATAGCACTAGATGGGTCCTAGGGTGTGTTGATTTGGTTAGAAGACCAAACTAGATCATTTAATGTCTAGGAAGTAATGGTTTGTCCAATTTAGTTAAGTGTTCCAAGAATGGTGGAACCATGGTTTTAATTCTTATTAGATTCTAGGAGAGAAAATTTTGGGTATAATAGGCATAACAGTGCATTTGGTTAATTTTCACAATGTGTTGACCAAGTTTGAGTGCAAGAATCAAAAAGTTGTAAAAGTTGTCAATGTTGTCATTGACAACATTGACAACATTTCTTGCAATTATGCATTTTCTATCATTTAGTTTTGTAACTGTTAGAAACAATTGGGATTGTTCCATGTTCAACTATATAAGGCCTCCCTTGACCTGTGTGTGGGGTTGGATGAAGTTTGGAAGTAAGTGTACAGACTGAGAAATTGAAAGTTTGAATATAGTTGAGCATTTTGTTTACATTTTAGGTTTTAATGGATTGAACTCTGCACTGTGACTTGTGTATGAGGAAGCTTATGTAATTACTTGATTCTATGTGTGATTAGTTAGTGTGTTTGGCTTCTTTTAATTTCTTTTGTAAATTCTTTTGTTTTGTGCACTAAAGTTGGTCTGAACCAGAAAATGTTTGTAAATGGGGTCATAACTCATCCCACAGTGGCATTTGTACAGGATCTTGGGGTTGGTGAGATGACTCCTTGTACCATATTTGTGAAAAAGGTTGGGCCCTAGAAAGCTTGTTTGGTGTTTTTGCAGTGATGCCCTAGGTGAGCCAGAGTTGCATGGCTAGGGATCACAGTGAGTTGCAGAGCCATTATGAATGATTGAAATCATTGATTGCTTCAATCAAACAATGTGGAGAGGAGGAAATGTGTATGGAGAAGCCCCATGTGCGAGGACAAGCTCTTAGGAGGAGTTCTTTCTAGTAAAATAACTAACCCTTGTGACAAGTTGAATATGGACCTTGATTTTCATCTTGTTAAGAATATTTTGAAGTTATATGCAAAAAGGTGCCTAATTAGGCCTAATTCCTTGTAGCCCTATTTGGGTGAGTTTGGAGTGAGCTCTTGAGATCGATTAGGATTTCATTGCAAGATATGCTTTTAGGAATTGTATTGCATTCAATTGCCTTTATATAAGCCTCCCTCTCCATTGGTGATTGGTTTTGATCAATTTTGGATCATTTAGTATAGAAGGTGCAATAAGACCTCTATCAAGCATTTTGATGGTTCAGTTGTTTTTCTTTGATGGTGTAGACAAGTTGAGTAGGTGAAGGATTGAGAAGGGAATCCTTGTGAGCTAGGGTTCATGAAGAACCCTAATAGGATAGAGAAGAAGCCTATAGAAGACCCTAGGAGAAGATAGGGTATTGAGAAATATTTTTCATTACATCATATTGGTATCAAAGCGAGTTAAAAATTTGGGAGCTGGTGTATCTCTCTATATACTGGTGAATCGTTAGGGGAGATAAGTATGGTGACTAATGAAGAGTTATCTAAGGAGATGGGTGGGAAAAAGGAGAAGAATAGACTCCTTAAAGAGGCCCTAGATGAAATGAGGATAAAACTACAAGAAGAAGTTAATGCCAAGGATAAAGGCAAAGAAGGTGAAAGCAGTGAGAGATAAAAACATATTGCTGAGGAAGATATCATCCCTAAACCACACCCTCCTTTGAATTAAGAACCATTCTTGAAAGACATCAAAGCACTAGGTGGAAAGGCATTAGAAGGAGTACCACTATTTAGTGGAAAAATGGATATAGAAGCAGTGATGGAGTGGATTGAGGGGATGGAAAACCATTTTGAATGTGAAGGTGTCACAGAGGCACAAAAACTCAAAGTTGCAAAGTCAAGGCTTAGAGGATCAGCATTGACATGGTGGAAGTACTTACAAGATGAAAGAGTTAGGATGGGTAAACAACCTATAGCTAACTGGAAATACATGGTGGCCAAGGTAAAGGAGAAATATCTGCCACGGGACTATGAAATACAACTTCATAGAAAGAGACAAGGTCTGAAATAAAAAGTCTTGGATGTGGCCTCTTATACAGAGGAGTTTCAGAAGTTATGCCTCAGGTCCAAGATTAAAGAAGAGGAGCCTATAAAGGTAGCAACATACTTGGGTGGTCTAAAATGGAACATCCAAGAAGAGATAAGTTTGTGGACTCCAACTACTATTTAGAAGTGCCACCAATTAGCTCTTAAGGTGGAAGAGAGGAACAAGAATAAAGGAGAATCCAATGTTAGAGGAAGAGGTAGAGGAAGAGACCAAGGGGGTCACAGAGGTGGTTATCAAGGCAGATGTAATGAACAAAGAAACTAGGGAGAGTCCAAGTTGATAAAGCATGGTAGTGAAACTACTTTAAGAGGGGGTTATACTAGAGGAAGATGTACTCAAGGAGGCTCTAATAGAGGAAGGGGTTCAGGTAGAAGAAACTCATACTTTGAAAGTATGAAATGTTACAACTGTGGTCAATTGGGTCACCCTTCCTATAGGTGCCCAGATAATCCCACTTCTTATAACAATAGAAAGAGGATTGTATATGCTCAAGAGGACACAAAAAATTTCAAGACACTAGAGGTTGATCACATTGAGTCAGAGATGGGAGAAAACTTGATGTTCAGAAGGGTTCTGATTAGACAACAAATTAAGGATGAGCCCAAGCATAGGGGATCATTGTTTAGGATTAGATGTTAAATCCTTGGTAAATTTGCAAAGTGATTGTGGATTCAGGATCCATAGACAACATTTTATTAGAGGATTCTTTAACCAAACTCAAGTTGACAAAGGTACCTCATGTCAATCCATACAAAGTGACATGGTTGAACAAGGACCAGAATGTATTGGTGAATGAGAAAACTTGGGTGGAGTTTTCCATTGTAGGATATAAGGATAAGTTACTATGTGATGTGCTTCCTATGGATACATGTCATATACTCTTAGGCAAGCCCTGGAAATATGATAGAGGGGAAGTGTATGATGGGAAGGAGAACTCCATATCCTTCAAGAAAGGTGACAAAACTTTCAAAATACAGTCCTTGTTGGAAGAAGATGAACCACAACCTAAGACTCCTAGTGTCTTGTTGAGTAGCAGAAAGGAGTTCATAAATTCCCTTAGAGATAATGGGAGTGAAGGCTATGCCATTTTTCTTAAGCCTAAGGAGGAAGAGAAGCCTAAACAAGAGTCCTTGCCATTAAAATTCTAAGAGTTACTTGAAAAGTATAAAGACACAGTCAGTGATGGTACTCCTGCAACCTTACCTCCTACAAGAGTGATAAGTCATCAAATTGACTTTGTACCTAGTGCATCATTTCCAAATAAGGCAGAATACAAGCTTACTCCAGATCAGAACCTAGAAATGGCTAGACAAGTGTAGGAGCTCTTAGACCAAGGGATAATCAAGAAGAGCATCAGTCCATGTTTCATACCAGTGGTCTTAATATCCAACAAAGGTGGTAAGTGGAGACTTTCTACTGATTCTAGGGCTATTAATAGAATCACAATTAGATACATATTCCCAATTCCTAGAAAAGAGGATTTGATGGACTGTCTTGGAATGAAGTGCTTAAGGACTTCACAGGCATATTTGTAGTAGTATATCTAGATGATATACTTATCTTTAGTAAGATAGCATAGGAACATGTGAAGCATGTGGAAATGGTACTTAAAAGGTTGTGAGAAGAGAAGTTGTCAATCAATCTTGAGAAGTGTGAGTTCTTCAAGCAAGAACTTGTGTATTTGGGGTTTGTATTATCTGAAGGGTCATTGAAGATGGACCCAAGCAAGGTGGGGGCTATTCTAAATTGGCTTACACCAACTACAGGGAAAAAACTATGGAGCTTTCATGGGTTAGCTCAGTTTTACAAAAATTTTATAAGATATTTCAGTGGAATTTGAAAACCAATGCTAGACACCATTAAGGGTGGTCTAAAGAATAAGTTCAGATGGACCTCTAAAGCAGAGAAAGCATTTGAAAAGTTGAAGAAGAAAGTAGCAACACTATCTATCCTTAGACTCCCTAGTTTTGATCAACTATTTACTTTGGAGTGTGATGCAAGTGGGATGGAAATGGAGGGTGTGTTAAGTCAAGAAGGTAGGCTAGTATCCTTCTTCAGTCAAAAGCTAAATGAAGCCAAGAAGAAATATTCTTCTTATTATTTGGAACTATATACTTTGGTTCAGTCTCTTAGGAAGTGGAGACATTACTTTATCCCCAAAGGATTTGTAGTGTTTACTGACAACCAGGCCTTGAGCTATATAAACACACAAGAGAATCTCAGTAAAAAACATTTGAAGTGAATGGAATACCTTCAGGCATTCACATTCACAATAAAGCACAAGAAAGGACAACTGAACAAAGTTGCAGATGCCTTGAGTAGGAGGTTGCTAACCATTCAGGAAGTTTAGTTGAAGAGAATTAGGATAGAGAGTTTCAAGGACCTCTATAGAGAAGATGAAGACTTTGGTGAATCCTATAAGGTATGCTCTAAATTTCAGAATCACTTTCATAGTCAATTTTTTTATTTTACCTTACAGAGTGGGTTGTTGTTTAAGGGGAACCAATTATATGTCCCTAAGGGTTCCATGAGAGAAAATCTCATTCAAGAGAAGCATAATGGAAGCTTGTGTGGCCATTTTGGTGTGAACAAAACCTTAGAGTTAGTTCAAAGGTTTTACCATTGGCTAAAGTTGGTGAGAGATGTAACCAAGTATGTTGAATAGTGTGTAGTGTGCATGAAAGCAAAAGGAGGGTCTAGCAATTCTGGTTTGTATCAACCTTTACCAATTGATAACATACCATGGGAGTGTGTTAGCATGGATTTCATTGTAGGTTTACCTAAGACAAAGGTCAGCCATGACAGTATTTATGTTGTGGTAGATAGATTTAGTAAGATGGGTCATTTTATACCTTTTAGAACTACACATGATACTAGTAACATTGCACACTTGTTCTTTAAGGAGATTGTATGAATCCATGGACTACCCCTAAGCATTGTATCAGATAGGGATTTTAAGTTCATGAGTCATTTCTGGAAAACACTGTGGAGTAGATTGGGTACTAACTTGTCATTTGGTTCATCTTACCACCGTCAGACTGATTGCCAAAATGAGGTGGTTAGTAGAGTGTTTAGTAACTTGTTAAGATTCCTAAACAAGGATTATGGGTATACATGGGATGTGGTCATTCCCCAAGAAGAATATGCATACAATGATAGTGTTAACTGAACAACTGGTAGAATCCAATTTGAAGTTGTTTATGGGATGCACCCAAGGGGTGTATGTGAGCTTAGAGACCTTAGAGCTATGGAGTATAGGAGTGGTCATGCTGAAGGCTTCACTCAAACCATGAAGGAGATTCAAGAGTAGGTTAAGAAGACTATATTGGACTCTACCCAAAATTTGAAGGCCAAAGAAGATGAGAAGAAAAAAGATGTTCAATTTGAGGTAGGGGATTATGTCATAGTGCATTTGAATAAATCTAGGTTGCAGAAGGGCATGCCTACCAAGCTACGGATGAAGAGAGTGAGACCCTATAATATCTTAGCCAAATATGGGGCTAATTCCTATAAACTAGATCTACCTACTGATTTGAGAATCTCACCTATTTTCAATGTGGCAGACTTGATAAAGTTTAAGGGACCTTAACTGAGAGGGATGTGAACATAACAAAGATTGGTAAAGACATAGAACCTGATGCTTTACTGGTGTAGGAGCACCTACTCTAGAACCAACAAACAATACTCTCAATAATTCCTAAAGCACATCTAGTTAGTTTAAGTATCTTAGTCAGGCACCTAGACCAAGTTGTGAGGCCTAGTTCCAGGATTGGCACAATTATAAGCCCCTGACTAACTATGGTCAAGAGTGGTCAATGGACCTAGGATCATAGGATTTATTCATTTTTAATTTTTTTAATGTTTTAGATCCATGTTGCATCACTTGGATCACTAGATTAGGCTTAGACCAAGTTTGGTCTCCTAGAAAGCAAAAATTGCAAAAATGTTGTCAAAGTTGCTTAGCAACTTTGACAACTTCTTGCCAAAAGTTGTAATCTTAGCCCCCAATGGTCAGATAGTTTGAAATTTGGGTGTAACCAATGGGGGAAGCCTTAAAATATCCCTTTCAAGTGGGTGGAATGTAAGATATGTAATTTTGGCATTTTGAATCAATAAAACAAACTAATTTTCTGCAAATTCCTGAGGACAGTGATCTTGTACAGACAGGTACGAATGTGAGGGCATGAAATAGTGAATCCAAAGGTTGGAGCCATGAGTCTTCTTCCATTTTCAATTGATCTCATGTGTTGATCTACCCTAGATTGTAAGATATCAGGTTTTTAGTAGGACTGCCTGGATTAAAGGCTTAAAACCAGGGGTTCTCATAGGGCTTGATTGTTTGGACCAATTCCACCATGGGAAATTGATGCCCCTTGGTGGAATTCAACCTTTTTCAATTTATTTCTATATTTTTCAGGTTATATGTGTGGATTTTCATAGGAGTGAGTTTTCCACAAAGCCCTAGGTGCACATCTCTATGTGTGCACCAATCTGTGACTTAGGACAGTCACTATAGATTTTGGTTGGGGATTCATCAAGACCTAAAAACCTGGATTCTAAATTTTTTTATATATCCACACATGCCCCCATGCTTATTTTTTACATTGGCTTAGGAGAAAGAACACTTGTAGTGCATTTGGAGACCTAATTAGGCCTATTAGTCCGGTCTAAAACTTGTGATAGCAGTGTCTTCCATTTACCTCCACTCCTTGGTGCTTGGATATGTTTAGTAAAGCCTTAAAGGGTATCACAATCCCTAACCAATTAAATATTTGACTTGGAAACATTTTTACTTATGTCCAAATTACCCCCTGGAAAGGGCTACAAGCCAAAACCTTAGGTTGTGAAGCATCTTAGTGTTATGGGTTTCTTTTGAATGAAAGAACCATTGGAACTAAAGAAATAGGACCTAAATAGGCCATGACAGTGATTGTAGGCCACCCCTAGTCTTATAAGACATTTCTTGGGGCTTGATTGTCTTTTGGGCTAAAGAGACCTCTTAGTGAATCCTTGGTTTTTGGTGCTTAGGACTTTGGTAAACCTAGTGATTAGGTTACCTTGCATGGTTGGGTTGTGATAACCTTCTCCAAGTCCTTTTACTATACCTATGATAGGTATCTAGCACTTGACCCTTTCACATTGGGTGTTGAGGGATTGGACCTTACCATTTGCTCACTATTTGAAGGCTTCTACTTGCCACTACTGCATCAAGTGGTATCAGAGTGATGTCTGCACCTAAAGATGAAGAGATCCCTACAAGGGTCACAAATAGTGAGTTAGAAAATATGGTGAGAGAGAAAAAGGCTACAAATAAAGCCTTAACCAAGAGGCTTCAAGAACTTGAGAAGAAGCTTGATGACAAGGACAAAGATGGGTCTGAAAATGAAGAAGAGGAGGATGATCCTGATCAACATATCCCTACAGACCAAATACCTTTCATAGATTCCTTTAAATCCATGGGAAGGAGAGCCATGGAGGAGAAGATAGATTTTTTGGTCTTCAATGGCAAGATGAATGTTGATCTAGCCTTGGATTGGATAGAGGCTTTGACAACGTTCTTTGAATGTGAGGACATCCTTGAAAAATAGAGGGTAAAGGTGGCAAGATCCAAGTTAAAGGGAGCAGCCCTAACTTGGTGGAACTTCATCCAAACAAAGAGGGTGAAGAATGGGAAGAACATGATCAATTCATGGAATAGGATGATAGCATTGATCAAAGAGACATATGTACCTAAGGACTATGGGGTACAACTCCATAGGAGGAAGCAAATTCTGAAACAAAAGGACATGGATGTGGGATCATACACCAAGGAGTTCTTAAAACTATGTATGAAAACCAATATGGCTAAAGATGAGGAAGAAAAGCTAGCAAGATACATGAATGGCTTGAAAGTATCCATTCAAGAAGAGCTAAGTCTACACTACCCCACCACAGTCAATAAGTGTTATCAAATGGCACTCAAGGTAGAGGAAAAATGGAAGAGAAAACAAGACTTTGGCAAAGGGAAGAGTAATGATAGTGGGAAGAGCTTTAGAGGAAAAGGTAACTCTTGGAACAAGGGACAAAGTAGTGGCAGTAGAAGCAAGGCCCCTGACTAAGGAGACAAAGAAAATAGTGACTCTAATTCAAGAGGAAACTATAGAGGAAGAAGGGCTTTCAATAGGGGAAGGACAAATTCAAGAACAGGTAATGGACCATTGAAATGTTACTATTGCAATCAAATGGGACACCATGCAGGAAGATGCCCTGAGAAGAGACACAACAACAACCAACGTGAGAGGAGGGCACAAATTTTCCAAGAAGATAAACAACAAGACAATGCTAATGCTAGAGACTTGGAACCAGAGGAAGGAGTATGCTTGATGATGAGGCAAGTCTTCCTTCAAGTGCCACAAACCCAAGAACCTCCACAAAGGAAAAATCTCTTCAAAACAAAAATCAAATGTCATGGAAAGGTATGCAATCTACTTATAGATTCTGGTTCAACTAAAAATCTTGTATCTTGTGAAATGGTTCAGAAGTTAAACCTCTCTAAAATGTCACACCCTTGCCCCTATCATGTTTCATGCTTAACAAGAGGCCAACAAACTCTAGTAACAGAACAAGCATGGGTAGAATTCTCAATTGCATATTTTAAAGACAAATTTATTTGTGATGTGGTTGAAATGGATGCCTCACACATCCTTCTAGGCAGGCCCTGGAAACTTGATGTAGATTCCATACACCATTGTAGGAAGAATACCTACTCCATCATTAAATATGGGAAGACCTTTACTATGAAGCCCCTACCGGATAACAAATATGTAAAAGAACCCACTGTGATCATCATGGGAGAGAAGGAGATGTTAAAAACCTTGAAAGAATCTGATATTGAGCCATTTGTCTTAATCTCAAAGCCCAAAGATAATATCAAATCTGATCAAAAAGAGCCCATACCAAATGAAGCCATAAAACTGCTACAAAAGTATAAAGATGTCACTGTTAGTGACCTGCCCACTAGCCTCCCTCCCATTAGGGACATCAGTCATCAAATAGACCTAATACCAGGCTCATCCCTACCTAATAAGGCACCATACAAAATGACACCATTGCAGCATACAGAGATTGCAAAATAGGTCACCGAATTGATGGAAAGAGGACTCATTCAAAAGAGTCTCAGGCCATCTATAGTACCATCAGTCTTGGCCCCAAAAAAAGATGGTAAATGGAGGTTATGCACGAATAGTAGGGCCCTAAACAAGATCACAATAAGATATAGGTTCCCCATGCCAGGGATTAAGGACCTATTGGATCAACTAGGAGGTGCTTGCTACTTCCCCAAGATAGACCTAAAATCTGGTTACCATCAAATCAGAATCAAACTGGGAGATAAATGAAAAACAACATTCAAGACTACTGAAGGTTTGTTTGAATGGTTAGTAGTTCCCTTTGGCTTAAGCAATGCCCCTAGCACTTTTATGAGGCTTATGAATGAGATATTCATTGATTTTATTGGAAAATTTGTTGTTATTTACCTTGATGACATACTAATATTAATTCATAGCAAGGAAGACCATCTTGATCATTTGGAATAGCTACTAAGAAGACTCCATCAGCACAAGTTGGTAATCAACTTGGAAAAATGCATGTTTATGAGAAAGGAACTAGTATTCCTAGGATTTGTGATTTCACAAGGTACCCTCAAGATGGACCCTGAGAAGGTAGAAGAAATCACTAATTGGCCTAAACCAAAGAACCAAGGTGATGTAAGGAGCTTCCACGGGCTTGCAAAATTCTATTGGAATTTCATCAAAAATTTCAGCCATGTGTGTGCACCAATGCTTCAAACAATCAAAGGTGGAAAGAAGACTAAGTTTGCATGGACAAAGGAAGCCAATGATGCATTCCAATACTTGAAGGATAGAGTTTCCCAATACCCTATCTTGGTCCTCCCTAATTTTAACAAGGTCTTCACTGTGGAGACAGATGCAAGAAATTTGGCTATAGGAGTAGTCCTAAACTAAGAAGATAAGGCAGTTTCTTTCTTCTCAGAGACATTGAATGAAGCCAAAAGAAAGTACTCCACTTATGACCTAGAGCTCTATGTCATGGTCCAAGTCCTCAAGAAATGGAGGCACTATTTGATCCCAAAATAGTTTGTAGTCTACATTGACAATCATGCATTAAGCTTCCTCAATTCACAAGAAAAACTCTCAGTCAGGAATCTCAAATGGGTAGAACAATCACAGGCCTATACCTTCAACATTAAGAATAAAAAGGGTGTAGCAAACAAATTTGTTGATGCCCTTAGCAAAAGGATTGGTCTTATTGAATAATTTCAACTACAAAGTGTGGGAATTGAGTCCCTCAAACACTTGTACCTGGATGACCCTGATTTTACAGAAGTATATCAGATTTGCACAAAAATGGAGGGCAAATATCACACTGATTTTTTTGAATATCTAATTCAGAATGGGCTTCTATTCAAGGGAGCACAATTATTCATACCAAAATATTCAATGAGAGCAAATATAATTAGGGAAAAGCATTGTGGTGGCCTAGGAGGTCACTTTGGCATTGACAAGACAGCAGACATGGTGAAGAGGAGTTATTTTTGGCCCAAGTTGAAAAATGAAGTTAAGAATTTTATTGAATCCTATACTATTTTCCAACAAGCTAAAGGGATGACAACAAATCAAGGGCTCTACCAATACTTACCAATCCCTTCAAGACCTTGGGAGTCCATATGAATGGATTTTGTAATGGGACTGCCTAAAACCAAGCAAGGATTTGATAGTGTGTTTGTCATAGTGGATAGGTTCAGCAAAATGGCTCACTTTGTGCCATGCAAGAGCACAAATGATGCATCTCATATAGCCAATCTCTTCTTCAAAGTAGTTAGAATTCATGGATTACCTCAAACAATTGTATCAGATAGGGATGTAAAGTTCCAAGGGCACCTTTGGAGGACACTCTTTAAGAAGTTGGGTACAAATCTCACCTATAGCTCTGCCTATCACCCACAAATAGATGGGTAGACTAAGGTAGTAAATAGGTCCCTAGGAAATCTTTTAAGATTCCTAACCAAGCAATACTCACAAAGTTGGGATACAATCCTGCCCCAAGCTAAGTTTGCCTTCAATGACTCCATAAATAGGTCAACTGGTAAAACTCCATTCCAAGCAGTATATGGTTTGCACCCCAAGGGACCATTGGATCTGATGGAACTCCCCTCTAATTTTAGAATCAGTGCTCAAGGCCAAGAACTGGCAGAGCTCATATCAAAGGTACAGAAGCAAGTAAAAGAAACATTGCAAAGATCTAGTATGAAGTACAAAGAAAATGCTGACAAAAGAAGGAGAGAGGTCCACTTCAAAATAGGAGACAGGGTTTGGGCCTTCCTAAGAAAGGAGAGACTACCTAAGGGTAGATACTCCAAACTAAAAATGAAGAAAGTAGGCCCCTACAGCATACTTAAAAAAATAGGTGAAAAAGCCTATGAAATATCCCTTCCTCCAACTTTACAAATATCTCCAATATTTAATGTTGCAGACCTTACCATCTACAAAGCTACAACAGATGCAATGAATGAAGAAGGTGAGGAAACAAACATCAACAATGAAGACTATGTTACTGATCTTCCTCAAAGCAAACTAGTGGAGTTAGAAGAAATTTTGGATACAAAATTACTAAGGCAGACCAGAACCAAGAAGTAAATGCAGTACCTAGTCAAATGGAAGGGACTCCCCAACATAGATGATACATGGCTAACTGAAGATCAAATCAAACAACATGGGACTTCAGTGGACTACTTATCCTCAAGTAGGAAATTGAGTTTTAAAACTCAAGGGGAGTATGGTGCAGGAGAACCTACTCTAGAACCAACAAAAAATACTCTCAAGAAGTCCTAAAGCACATCTATTTAGTTTAAGTATCATAGTCAGGCACCTAGACCAAGTTGTGAGGCCTAGTTCCAGGATTGGCACAAATATAAGCCCCTGGCTAACTATGGTCAAGAGTGGTCAATGGACCTATGATCATATGATTTAGTCATTTTTCATGTTTTTAATGTTTTAGATCCATGTTAGATCACTTGGATCACTAGATTAGGCTTAGACCAAGTTTGGTCTCCTAGAAAGAAAAAATTGCAAAAATGTTGTCAAAGTTGCTTAGCAACTTTGACAACTTCTTGCCAAAAGTTGTAATCTTAGCCCCCAATGGTCAGATAGTTTGAAATTCGGTTGTAACCAATGGGGTAAGCCTTCAAATAGCCCTTTTAGGTGGGTGGAATGTAAGATATGTAATTTTGGCATTTTGAATCAATAAAACAAACTGATTTTCTACAGATTCCTGAGGATAGTGATCTTGTATAGATAGGTATAGATGTGAGGGCATGAAAAAGTGAATCCAAAGGGTGGATCCTTGAGTCTTCTTCCATTTTCAATTGATTTCATGTGTTTATCTACCCTAGATTGTAAGATATTGGGTTTTTAGTAGGACTGCCTGGATTTAAGGCTTAAAACCAGGGGTTCTCATAGGGCTTGATTGTTTGGACCAATTCAACCATGGAAAATTGATGCCCCTTGGTGGAATTCAACCTTTTTCAATTTATTTCTATATTTTTCAGGTTAGATGTGTGGATTTGCAGAGGAGTGAGTTTTCCACAAAGCCCTAGGTGCACATCTCTATGTGTGCACCAATCTGTGACTTAGGACAGTCACTATAGATTTTGGTTGGGGATTCATCAAGACCTAAAAACATGGATTCTAAAAAATTGTATATATCCACACATGCCCCCATGCTTATTTTTTACATTGGCTTAGGAGAAAGAGCACTTGTAGTGCATTTGGAGACCTAATTAGGCCTATTAGTCCAGTCTAAAACTTGTGATAGAAGTGTCTTCTGTTTACCTCCACTCCTTGGTGCTTGGATATGTTTAGTAAAGCCTTAAAGGGTATTAGAATCCCTAACCAATTCAATATCTCACTTGGAAACATTTTGACTTATGTCCAAATTACCCCCTAGAAAGGGCTACAAGCCAAATCCTTAAGTTGTGAAGCATCTTAGTGTTATGGGTTGCTTTTGAATGAAAGAACCATTGGAACTAAAGAAATATGACATAAATAGGCCATGACAGTGATTTTAGGCCACCCCTAGTCTTATAAGTCATTTCTTGGGGCTTGATTGTCTTTTGGGCTAAAGAGACCTCTTAGTGAATCCTTGGTTTTTGGTGCTTAGGACTTTGGTAAACCTAGTGATTAGGTTACCTTGCATGGTTGGGTTGTGATAAATTTCTCCAAGTACTTTTACTATACCTATGATAGGTATCTAGCATTTGACCCTTTCACCTTGTGTGTTGAGGGATTGGACCTTACCATTTGCTCACTGTTTGAAGGCTTTCGCTTGCCACTGCTACTTCATTTACCTCTCAAGATGCATATAGAAGTAGACAAGGTGTTGGATTCAAGGGTCAAGAAGACTACCAGACATAAGGTGTACATGGAACACCTCATCAAGTGGAAGCACAAACCAAATTCAGAGGAAACATGGGTTGCAGCTATAGATTTCAAAAATATGGGAATTCCTGAAGACATTTTGTCCACATGAGTGACATGACTTTCCTTTGTGGGGGAGTATGGGGGAGGAGCACCTAGGTAAAGATAGATGGTAACCTAGGGATCCTAGTTATATTTTTCCTTGTAGTGGTCTTAGCCAAGCCACTAGTGAAATAATAGGACTAGATAGGTCCTAGGGTGTGTTGATTTGGTTAGAAGACCAAACTAGATCATTTAATGTTTAGGAAGCTATGGTTTGTCCAATTTAGGTAAGTGTTCCAAAAATGGTGGAACCATGATTTTAATGCTTATTAGAATCTAGGAGAGCTATTTTAAGGTATAATAGGCATAAGAGTGCATTTGGTTAAGTTTCACAATGTGTTGACCAACTTTGAGTGCAAGAATCAAAAAGTTGTAAAAGTTGTCAATGTTGTCATTGACAACATTTCTTGCAATTATGCATTTTCAAGCATTGGGTTTTGTAACTAATAGAAAAATTTGGGATTGTTCCATGGTAAACTATATAATTCCTCCCTCAACCTGTGTTTGGGGTTGGACAAATTTTGGAAGTAAGTGTACGGACTGAGAAATTGAAAGTTTGAATACAACCGAGCATTTTGTTTACATTTTAGGTTTTAATGGATTGAACTCTACATTGTGACTCATGCATGAGTAATTTTATGTAATTACTTGAGTCTATGTGTGATTAGTTAGTGTTTTTGGCTTCTTTTCATTGCTTTTTTAAATTTTTTTGTTTTGTGCACTGTCACTGGTCTGAACCAGACATTTTTTGTAAATGGGATCATAACTCATTATTCCACAGTGGCATTTGTATGGGCTCTTGGGATTGGTGAGATGAATCCTTGTACCATTTTTTTGGAGAATGTTGGGCTCTGGAAATCTTGTTTGGTGTTTTTTTAGTGATGCTCTAGGCAAGCCAGAGTTTTTGATGAAAATTATTCAATTGTGTATTGTCATTGATTTTTACACAAGTATAGTGATGTTTACACAAATGTCTAATCCTATCCGAGCATAATCAGTGTCTACCAAGCTCTCTCGGACATTGAAGATGACCAAAGTTATTTTTTAGTTCTAACCAAGTTCACTCAGGCATTACAGTGTTGGTCGGGTGTTGAAGGATTTCAATGTTAACTAGGTAAAATAGTTAGTGTAAGCCAACTAACAGTGGTTTATATTTTATGGGTAAATAGTCATATGTAACTGACAGACATGAGTTTTATTATTTTGGAAGGATATCAAGGATGACTTGACAAGGCTTAACATATATTTGTAAGTTCAAGTTTGGATTAAATTGAGAGAGATAATAGTGGTGATGTGGAATTTCATGTGAAGTGTTATATGAAGAGTGAAGGCAAAATCAGATGGGATTCTAATTGAGGACAGAATACAGAGGACTACAATAGAATATCCAAACATGTCAAATCCATTATTACTTTCTAACAATTGTAATAGTGATCAAAATCTCTTAACAGAGTAGACTTAACACTCTTTTGTAAATCCTCTAACAAGGTGACATTTCTACATTGAATTGTTTGAAGACCTCTCACAAGGCCACTCCTTACAGGGTGACTAAATCCTCTAAAAGGGTCACACCTAACAATGTGTTATTGTAACCTTTAACAGGGTTGGCTCCTAATAGGGCCCACTTCAGAAGAGTGAAAAATAGTGACTAGTTGCTATTGGTGGTTTTTCCCATATTGGGTTTCCACATTAAATCTTGGTTTTATTTGTGTACATTTTATTTTCTTTATGGTTTATGTTTCTGTAATTAATTACCAAAGATAGTCATAGTTAATATCTTAAGTTTTGCTATGTTAACCGAGTGACAGTGAAATATCTATGTTAATCGTGCAATAGTGACTGGTTTGTTTAAGACATCTAAGGGACTTGGATTTGTTTTTGTGGTACCTAATTCACCCCTCCCCTCTTAGTTACTCAACTCATTTCCAAAAATTGGTATCAGAGCTGCAAGTGCTTATAGGGAAGGTTGAAAGGCCTAAGCTAAAGATCAGAGATGTCTTACAGAAGGGAGATCCATGAGCTCAACAAGGACAACTTCACTGCATGGAAAGGTCTAATGAGGCTACATCTATCTACTATTGGAGATACTGGTTTGCAATTCCTGGATCACAAATATTTTGAACCATCGAGACCTATGTCTGTGGATCAGATGGTGGAAATGAAGTATCATAATATAATAATGATTGATATAGCCTCTAGACTCAGCTATTCCAAATTTGATGAATTCAAGGACTGCCCTACTTCCTTTGATATGTGGAACAAACTGTATGATATCTATGGAGGAGATGCAAATCTAAAGAGAGCCAAAGAAGAAAGTCTCAGAGGTCAGTTTTATATGATGAAAATGAAAGGAGAAAACATTACAAAATATAGTGAAAGAATCAAGAAAAGTGTTAGTGCAATCAGAGGTACTGGTGAAACCATTGAAGACAAAACAGTAGTTGGCAAGGTATTTAGATCTTTACTTCCTATCTATGCAATTATAGTTTCAGCTATTCAAGAGATGAGATGCAGTAATGACATAACTCTATATGGATTGATTGGAAGATTACCATATTTTGCGTTGAATAAATTTGACAATTATTATCCTATTCCTAGCAATCTTGAGTCAGCATTTAAAGCTAAATTAAACCTTGGAAAGATGAAAGAAAAATAGATTGACAGTGATAGTGATGATGATTTTGATGATGAGGATCTAGAAATCATTGAAGCATTACTTGCAAGGAGAGATGCAAAAGGAAAAGGACTATACAAAGGAAGAATACCATTGATTTTCTTTTCATGTGATGAGGTTGGTAACATTTCTGCTAAGTGTCCAAACAAGGAAGAAAAAGGTGAGAAAAAGTTCGACAAGTATAAAGGCAAGAAAGATTACAAAAGCTACAAGGACAAAGGTAAGAAATATTGTTATATTGATAAAGATTCTGATAGTGATGAAGATGAAGATGAAATGGTTTACATTTCTATTAAGGATGAGTCAAATAGTGAAGACAATGAAAAGACAGCACGATACTCTCATACAATTAGGAATGACACCTAGATAATTGATAGTGGTTGTTCTCACCACATGACTGGTGATGAAACCAAATTTGAACATCTTGAACACTATGATGGTGGGATTGTTAGTTTTGGGAATGATGAACCCTGCTATGTGAAAGGTAAAGGTTGTATTGCTCTTACTGAAGGAATCAAATGTGATAATTCTTATTGGGTTGAAGGAATAAGGAATAATCTACTAAGTGTGGCACAACTGAATAACATTAGTTTCAAGGTAGAATTAATGAATGGTAAGTCCAAGCTCCTGGATGGCAGAGGAAACTTAGTTGGAACTGGCAGGCAAACAAAAGGTAATCTATTTTATCTTGATCTCAATGAAAGTTCATGTTTTATTGCACAAGTAGAAGAAAGCTAGTTATGGCATAAAAGGTTATGTTATGTGAACTTTGACAACATGATCAGCATAAGTAAGAACAAAAGAGTAAGAGATATTCCTATTCTTAATAAAATTGAACTAGCAATATGCAAACAATGTCAAATTAGGAAGATGGGAAAAACTAGCTTCAAGAGCAAGAACTACAATACAAAAGAAGTCTTGGAATTGGTGCATACTGACTTATTCGGAACAATTGGAATAACAAGTTACACAGGTGAGAAGTACTTCATTCTATTTATTGATGATCATTCCAATGAAAAATTAGAAGCTTTTTATAATTTCAAATGATACCTAGCCAAAGTTGAAAAAGAAACAGGAAAGAAACTTAAATTCTTAAGATCTGACAGAGGAGGAGAATTCATTTCTAATGAATTCAATGAGTTCTGCAACGAAAGAGGAATCAAAAGATAGGTATCTTCCCCAGGTACACCATAGAAAAATGGTATAGAAAAAAGAAGGAACATATCCATTATAGATTGTGCAAGAACCTTGATGATTAAGAAGGATGTTGCTACCAAATACTAGAAGGAAGCTATTAGCACTACAATTCACACCTTGAACCTAGTTCAATTGAAGAAAGGTACTGAGAAGACACCTTTTGAATTATGGTATGGCTATAATCCTAATGTTCATTATTTCAAAGTATTTGGAAGTAGATGCTACATCTTGAAGTAAAAAAGAAATGGAAAATTTGATGTAAAAGGTGATGAAGGTATTTTCCTAGGCTACTCCAGCAAAAGAAAAGCTTATAAATGTTTAAAAATTACTACCCATAAATTCATAGAAAGTGTGCATCTAAAGGTTGATGAGTTTGTAGAGAGAAATGAAGAACACAGTAGTAAATATCCTAAAGACTAAAGAAACTTTGTGTACCTAATACTATACCTAAGACACAGGCAATGGTGATTAGACAGCAAGCATGTCAACCACTGAATTCATCAGCACAAACCTTGTTGCAACCTATGATGTTAACTAAAGAAACTGAGTCACAAATAGAGGGAACTGAGTCTTAGACTGAAGAAACCAAGTTGCGGACAGAGGAACTTGATTCATAGATAGAGGTACCCGATTCAGAAACAGAGGTACCTGATTCACAGAAAGATACACCCGAGTCTCAGACAGTGGAACCCCGGTATCAGACAGAAGAAAAGGATAGAATATTTGAGCATGGTGAACATAGTGGAGAAAACCCAGAATCAAAGAGGAAGGCTCTTGTACCTGAAAAATATGTTAGAAGGAATCATGCACTTGAACAAATAATTGGAGATTAGACAGAAGGTGTAATGACAATGAGAAAAATAAAAGGTACATGTTTACATAGTGAAATTGAACCTAGAACTGTTAAAGATGCATTGAATGATGAGAACTAGATTGAAGAAATGAATAAAGAAATTGAGAAGATAGAAAAGAAAAAAAAACCTAGACTCTTGTACCTAGACCAAAAGAAAAGAATGTGATTGGTACTAAGTGGTTTTTCAGAAACAAGATGAATGAGAAAGGTGAAGTTTTGAGAAACAAAGCTAGATTAGTATGTAAAGGATATGCTCAAGAAGAGGGTATAGATTATGGAGAGATTGATGAAAGAAAGAGAAAAAGTGGTGGAGCACTATTTCTTGGAAAGAGGTTAGTTTCTTGGACAAGCAAGAAACATAACTGCATTTCTCAATCTACAATAGAAGCAGAATATGTTACTGCAGCAATGAATTGTTCAAACATCATATGGTTCAAACTATTGTTGTCAGCTATGAAGGTAGAAATCATAGAACCAGTAATTATCTACTATGAAAACACCAGTGCTATTAACATTTCAAAGAACCTTGTGATGCATACTAAGACTAAAAATATTGCAATAAAGTATCATTTCTTGAGGGAATTGGTTCAGAACAAAGAAGTAGGATTGGAATATGTGAATACTAAAGAACAAATTGTAGACATATTCATAAAAACATTACCTAAGGATGCATTTTTGTATCTTAGAGGAAATCTAGGGGTAATTCCCCTAACTAAGGGTCACTAAAACATAGTTTAGTGATGCATCAACCGAGCCATAGATCATACTTAACATGTTGATGCAGATATTTAGATCTTATTGCATATGAATCAGTACAGATAGGTACATTACAATTTCATTGGATATGTTAGTTGGTGTCTTTTGCATTGGTTGTCAAAGAGGGAGAGATTACTGTATGTCATAATGATTCATGATGGAAGGAGAGATTAGGAGAGATTATTGTATGTCATAATGATTCATGATGGAAGGAGAGATTATTGTATGTCACATTGATTAGTGAAAGAGGGAGAGATTGATGACAGTGGGAGAACTTTATCAAAAACAAAGATTAATGTAAGAGGGAGAAATTTGTATTTCAGTGATTGAGGGAGTTTTGGATGAGAATCAGAGTGAAGCTAAAGACATTAATAAATTGGATGAGAATCAGAATGAAGCTAAGGACATTAATAAAATTTCATTCTTATTTCTACTACTCTATAATTCTTTGTATTATGACATGTTGTGTTGCCGTCAATACCAAAGAGGGAGATCATTGATAAAAATTATTTAATTGTGTATTGTCATTGATGTTTAGACAAGTATAGTGATGTTTACACAAATGTCTAATCCTATTCGAGCATAGATAGTGTCTGTCAAGCTCTCTAAGGAATTGAAGATGACCAAAGTGATTTTTAGTTCTAACCAAGTTCACTCAGGAATTACAGTGTTGGTCGGGCATTGAAGGATTTTAGTGTTGACCGAGTAAAATAGTTAGTGTAAGTCGACTAATAGTGGTTTATATTTTATGGATAAATAGTCATATGTAGCTGACATACATGAGTTTTATTATTTTCAAAGGATATCAAGGCTGACTTGACAAGGCTTAACATATATATGTAAGGTCAAGTTTGGACTAAATTGAGAGAGATAATAGTAGTGATGTGAAATTGTATGTGAAGTGTGATATGAAGAGTGAAGGAAAAATAAGATGGGATTCTAATTTAGGAAAAAATATAGAGGACTACAATAGAATATCCGATCAATGAGGATCAAGTATTTAATCCAGAACAAAGATTTGATCAGCAAAGACAATTGCTTATCAAAATAGGTCAATCCATTATTACTTTATAATAATTGTAGCAGTGATCAAAATCTCTTAATAGAGTAGACTTAATAGTCTTTTTTAAATCCTCTAACAAGGTGAAATTTCTACATTAAAGTGTTTGAAGACCTCTCACAAGGCCACTCCTTACAGGGTGATTAAATCCTCTAATAGGGCCACACCTAATAGTGTGTTA
Source organism: Thuja plicata (assembly GCA_018584345.1). Classification (NCBI taxonomy): domain Eukaryota; kingdom Viridiplantae; phylum Streptophyta; class Pinopsida; order Cupressales; family Cupressaceae; genus Thuja; species Thuja plicata. Next base: position 2,442,765 of record MU223992.1, on the reverse strand, counting down.
TTGTAACCTTTAACAGGGTTGGCTCCTAACAGGGATCACTTTAAAAGAGTGAAAAATAGTGACTAGTTGCTATTGGTGGTTTTTCCCTTATTGGGTTTCCACATTAAATCTTGGTTTTATCTGTGTACATTTGATTTTCTTTATGGTTTATGTTTTTACAATTAATTACCAAAGATAATCACAGTCAATATCTTAAGATTTTCTATGTTAACTGAGTGACAGTGAAATATCTATGTTAACCCAACAAAAGTGACTAATTTGTTTAAGACATCTAAGGGACTTGGATTTGTTTTTTTGGTAACTGATTCACCCCTCCCCTTGCAGTTACTCAACTCATTTCCAACAGTTGCATGGCTAGGGATCACGGTGAGTTACAGAGGCATTATGAATGATTTAAAGCATTTATTGCTTCAATAAGAGAATGTGGAGAGGAGGAAATGTGTATGGAGAAGCCCCATGTGTGGGGAGAAGCTTTGAGGAGGAATTATTTGTGGTAAAAGAACTAACCCTTATGACTGGCCTCAGAATTCAGTGGAACCCTCATTTTAAGGCATGATTGTAGAAACCCACTATATAGACATCTTGGGGAAGAAAACCTAATAAATCCTAAGGGTTTTCCAAAAGGGTATTAGAGTCTAGACCTTTATTTTCATGTTTTTAAGAATATTTTGAAGTTATATGCAAAAAGGTGCCTAATTAGGCCTAATTCCTTGTAGCCCTATTTGGGTGAGTTTGGAGTGAGCTCTTGAGCTCTATTAGGATTTCATTGAAAGATATATTTTTAGGCATTTTATTTGATTCAATTTATTTTTTACAAGCCTTCCCCTCTATTGGTGATTGGTTTTGATCAATTTTGGATCATTTAGTATAGAAGGTGCAAGAAAACCTCTATGAAGCATTTTGATGGTTGAGTTGTTTTTCTTTGATGGTGTAGACAAGTTTAATAGTTGAAGGATTGATAAGGGAACCCTTTTGAGCTAGGTTTGGTGAAGAACCCTAATAGGATAGAGAAGAAGCCTATAGAACACCCTAGGAGAAGATAGGGTATTGAGAAACATTTCTCATTACATACTTCATGATTAACATTAAGAATGAGTTAGGAACACTTTGGTTGGTGCCTTAACATATATCTAGTAGGATGTACATCTAGGTGGTGAGGTGTATGATAATGAATGATAATCTTTACCCTAATGTCCGGTGCAGGAGCACCTAGGCTATCCTCAAAGCCCTAGTTAGTTTTGGCTTGTGACTGACTCTAGCCAAGTCAGTATGTTTTTTCTTAGACCTTAGAAGGTCTTTTTGTTGTGTGTGATTAGATGAATTATTGGTTAGTGCTAATTTAATTCTAGTTTAGTTTAGTTTTCTTTTAAGTGTTTAGTCCTTAGAATAGGCCTAAATTTGGGAAATGGGATCTAAACGTGTGTGAGACCTATGTAAGGTAAGAAATATGCTTAAAATTGATTTAATTATGTTATTTCATTTATTTTTATGGTTTAGAGGCCCTAAAAGATAGTTTTCATCATAAATGCAAAACATGCTCAAAAGTTGTCATGACAACATTTGCAACTTTTTGCACATGTTGCGTGCAACTCAAAAAATTTAGAGTACCCTCATTCTAGGAGTGGGAAATCAATTCTAGTGACCTCAAATGGTGGAGGAAGAATATTATGGCACTCTATGGATCATTTTCCAAGGTAGACTTGATTGTAAGCAAGTTTTTGAAAGCAATAGAGCAAGTGTTCTGAGATACAAAGTGCATTTGACTTACTTTGAATGTTCTTTGTGCTTTAATGGATTGAAATACTTGATATATTGGTGGATTAATGTAGTAAGAACATATTCAAGACTTTTTCATTTAGGAAGCAAGTATTTTAGTGTTAATTTGTTAGTTGTAAGAAATTGTTTAAGTTTTAGAGAGTCTGTTGGTCTAGTTCAGTGCAATTTTTTTTTTATGGCTCCCCAATGAAATCCAACCATGGGAAACTCAAAAGGTTGGATGAATGAGTTAGGGGAACCTATATATAGTGTACATATGCAAGTAGGAGGTCAAAGGAGTCAATTTTCTATTTTTATAGCCATGTCCTAGGCAAGTTAGGACTGTCTAGTTAGGTGTATGGCAGGAGAAAAGATGAATGTAGAGACAAGGGTGTGTATGAAAGTTTTGAACCAAGTGTGGTCTTAGAGTCTTTAGGGTCTTATAGATACCTAGTATCAATTTTAGAGCTAATCCAATCCATTTGGGTAGATTTTTCCATCAAAGTTAGTGAACTATTTGTGAAGAGACAAAATAGGCCTAATAGCCCTACAATTCATGCCAGAGGTGTACGGAAGGATTGGGGATCGTAGACCTTGAAAATATTTTAGGTCTTCAAAAAGGATATCTAGATCCTAGATTATTTTTAGGGGTTGTTTAGAATATTTAGAAGTAAATCTAGAAAAACCCTCTAGATAGGGCTAATTGGTCAATTAGGCTTAATAGGATCATTTTGAGAGAAGCTTTGGAACTTGACCAAATTGGGATTAAAGACCTATGAAAATGGGAATGTATGGATTTGAAATGAAAATTCAAGTAGTGGATAAGGCCCTTGTAGAATTTTTGGAGTTGGAATGAAGGGTTTAGGTTTGGAATCCTTGAAGGAAAGTGTGAATCATTGAGACAAAACTAATGGTAGTTGTCCCTCAAGGTGAAACACAAGAAGAGTGACTCTTAGAGAATAGTTTGGATTAGTCTTAGGCTCAGTGTATTGAGGCTATTGAGATCCTGAAAGAAGAATTGGGATCCTAAGTGGACTAGGGAAAGAAAATTCTTGTATAGAGAATTGTGTGAGCATACCTTGGGGTTACTTCTATCACATTAGTATCAAAGAATAACTGATCAGACATGTGGTTAATGTTCCAACCAACTAAATTAGTGGGAGTGTCAAAAATGGTGACTAATCCTGAGCTATCCAAGAAGGTAGATGAACAAGAAGTGGAGAATAGGATACTCCAAGACAAATTGGCTCAATTGGAGCAAAAGGTAGATGAAGTTGATGTGAAAATAGATGAAGTAAATGATAAGGTTGAAGGGAAAGGAAAGGATATTTCCATTGATGATGAAGTACCTAAAGCTAACCTTTTCCTTACTAAGGAGTCATTCCTAAAATATTTAAAGGCTATGAGTGGAAAGTCACTAGAAGGAGTTCCAATCTTTACCGGAAAGATGGAGCTAGAGATAGTCCTTGACTAGATAGAGGGACTAGAAAACCATTTTAAGTGTGATGGAAACACTGAGGCTCAAAATTTGAAGGTTGCAAAAGCTAGACTAAGAGGGTCTGCACTCACTTGGTGGAAATTTATCCAATATGAGAGAGAGAAGGAAGGAAAGAGGCCTATTTCTTCGTGGAAGGCTATGGTTTCAAAATTCAGAGATGCTTATATCCCAAGGATTATGAAATTCAATTGCATAAGAAAAGGCAAGGTCTGAGACAAAAGGACCTAGATGTAAATTCATACACTGAAGAATTTCAGAGACTTTGCATGAGATCTAGAGTTGCAGAGGATGAGAAGGGTAAGGTAAAAAGATACCTTAATGGACTAAAGTGGAAAATACAAGATGAGATGACTATTTTGACTCCAAACACCCTTTAGAAGTGTCATCAAATTGCCATTAAAGTTGAAGAGAAGATAAGGAAGAAACAAGACTCTAGTACTACCAGAGGAAGAGGTAGAGGACAAGACACTATAGGACAGAGAGGTGGATATGGTGGAAGGAGTTCTAAATCCAATAACCAAGGGGACAATAAATTTGTTGAAAAAAAAAAAGGAAACTCCAATAGAAGGGGTTCAAATAGAGGAAGGAACTCTAATAGCAGAGGAAGAAACTATTAGTAATAACTGAGAGGGAGGGGTGAATTAGTGGCCTCAAAAATTAATCCTTAAATTAACCCTCATAACTTATTACCACTTTTAAGCCTCTACTTATGTTCAGTCCTACAAGATGAATGCCTTGAAATACTTATAACCAATTACTACTTGTCAGAATGCTTTGCAAAACCTCCTTCTGTATGTTTACCGATAAGCAGTCTTTCATTTATCGAAACACAATAAATAGCTAGAGTATACTGATCAATCCAGAATAGCATATGTGAAATATAAAACAGTAAATTAATGAAACATAAACACATAAAACATGGATTTTTAACATGGAAACCCTATTAAGGGAAAAACCACTGGGACCGGTACCCCAAATTTTCACTCTTCCAAAGTGAGCTCGGTTTAGAGCCAACCCTGTTAAAGGTTACAAACACACTGTTAGGTGTGACCTTGTTAGAGGATTTAAAATATAGTTTGTCACCTAGTATCTAGCATCTAATGCTACCATCCTTGATCAAACACTAAATTGGCATGTCAATAGGTATCGGGCATATCCAATGCTACTTTCTATGATCAAACATTTTGATACTCCTTGAGATGTATCTTAATTACAAAAGACTTTTAAGTCCTTCTCGGTTAAGAGACTTGATGCTTCAATGGTTAAACTGAGACATTAAAGTGATTTGTTCACACATACAACTTTAATTGCATATTTCTAGATCTATTGTAAGCGCATTACCTCTCTAATCAATATAATCAATTTTATACCTTTGCTCCACACTGTTCTTCTCTGTGATGTTGTTTCACTGTTTATCGGTGTCTAGAGAATCTAGCTCTTTCCTCAGCTTGTTGATCAGGTCTAAAGGAAGACTTTCTTCTCCTTTAGAATCTCTTTAGCATCTATTCTCTCTTCTCTTATTCACCCCACAATTCATAATGAATTGGGTTGTCTCTTTATAGACATGATTCACCGTTTCTTGGCTTTCTTGATTCTTTGCATGATCTACAATTCTCGCAAATTAGATTTAAAGAAAAAAATCTAGTTTTATCTCAAAGAGATCTTCTTGCCAACTGGACAAAGGAACTTTAAATCCTTTACTTATCCTCACCTTTATCTGGTTGATTAAAACAATGATAAGTATCAGTTACGTCTATTTTTATCTCTTGACAGCTAAGCATTTTTTCCATTTCTGAACTCTTTGTTCTGTCAGTCAACACTTCGGTTAGTCATCAATGACAACTAACTATTCTGTTGGTGTGACTTCAGTTGTTTTCAGGATCTTCATCCGTCAGGCAACACTATAATTCTATCCGTCAGGGTAAACTATGCTTTACTCATTGGGCAACACTGTGACTTTTCTCGTTGGGTAACACTGTGAATTTTATCATTGGTAATGCAATGCATTTTCTTGTCTGGTAACACTGTGACTTTTCTCTTTTACTCTATCCATCGGTGTGCACTTCATTAGTGTATACAACCACTTTGTGAATACTTGACTTATATGCATTACTGATAGCATATCCTTTGATTCATTTCTTCTTTGAAGTCTTTGGTAGTATTTCCATGACCATATAGATTATATCAAGTTGACATCAATGAAAATACAATACATTAACTAATTTAATGCCTTGCATGATCATCAACTTAATGTATTCAATCATTTAATCAGTTATAGTTCATCAATCTCTCCCTTGGCATTGATGGAAACACACTATATTATTACTAATACAATATGACATATAACAGTTGAAGTTCATCAAACTACCAATCTTATGTACTATAACCGATACAAATATCTGGTCCTCGGTAAGTTCATATAACTTAGATTTGATTCTTGTAGCTTTCTTTCTATCTTCAATCCCTTCACTGGATAGATGTAGAATCTTTCTTTCTCTGATGTGATGTATTCTCCTTCTATGTCAAACTCTCTCCCTTTCATTGTTCTCATTTCTTTGATGTCTCTTGTCAACAATTCTCTTCCTTTGTATGTACTCTCCCTTTCTTGTTACATCTCTCCCTCTAGATAATGTGATGGATATAATATCTCCTTGATGTATAATCTCTCCCTGAGATGATAAATCTCTCTCTGAGGTGATAATGGATATAATCTCCCCCTTTGACAGCAATGCCAAACAAATATTTTGACAGTAATGCCAAACAAATCCTTTCTATCCATAATATACTCCTTGAATTTACAATCCATCGGTAATACAATAACTCTGGTGCTCAGAGTAGATAAATACCTTGATGTATATAGATTTATCTTTGAAGTCCATCTCTTTTCTTGTATCAACATGAATGATATTCTAATAATATGTAGGCTGATGCAGCCTTCTAGTCATTTTTACTGACTAGTAGACAAGGGTTTGACCCCTAGTCTTTTTCTCAAGTATTCAAATGCATCCTTGAGCAGTGGCTTGGTGAAGATATCAGCCAATTGTTCCTTTAATTACACATACTCAAGTACCACCTCCTTTTCTTGAACTTGTTCTCTCAAATAATTATACTTGATGGCAATATGCTTTGTTTTAGCATGCATGACTAGATTCTTGGAAATGTTTGTTGCACTTGTATTATCACAATAGATAATTACTGGTTCAAGAATTTGTATATGCATACCTTCTAGTAACTATTTGATCCATGCAATATTTGAGTAGTTTGCAGTAGCAACAACATATTCTGCTTCTACAGTAGACTAAAAGAGGCATCCTTGCTACTTGTTGATCCATGTGACAAGTTTGTCACCCATAAAGAATGCTCCTCCAGTTGTGCTCTTTCAGTCATCAATATTTCCAGCCCAATCAGCGTCGGTAAAGACCTTAAGTTCAAATTTTCATTCTCTTATATACCATAAGCCATATTCCTTGGTATTCCATAGATATCTTAGGATTCTTTTCACAGTAGTCATGTGTGATTCGCTGGGATTAGCAGAAAATCTTGCAACTATTCCTACTGCATGTGCAATATCTGGTCTAGTATGTACAACATACATGAGGTTTCCAATCATTGATTTGTATAAAGTCTGATTTACCTCTGATGACTTGTCCTCCTTTGTCATCTTACATCTAGTTGCCATCAGTGTTCCAACTGGTTTGGACTCTTCCATCTTGAATATTTTTAGCACTTCCTTGATGTATTTAGATTGTGTAATGAAAATACCTTCATCTTGTTGCATGATCTGTAGACCAAGAAAGAACTTGATCTCTCAAAAAATAGGCATCTCAAACTCTTTACTCATTTCATTTGTAAATGATTTGCATAGCATATCATTGCCTCTAAATATGATGTCATCAACAAATATCTTAGCAATCAAAATATTAGCATCAGTATCTTCCTTCAAATAAAGATTACTATTTTCACTAGTCCTTATAAATCCAATACTTATAAGATAGGAATGAAGTCTTTCATACCAGGCTTCGGGTGCTTTTTTAATCCATACAGGGCTTTGTGTAATCTAAATACCATGTCCCTCTTGTCTTGATCAACAAACCCTTATGGTTGTTCAATGTATACCTCTTCTTCAAGGATTCATTTAGGAAAGCAAACTTGACATCCATTTGATATACCTTGAATCCTTTATATGCAGCATAATCAAGTAATATTCTCACTCCTTCTAGCCTAGCAATGGGTGAAAAGGTCTCTCCATAATCAATCCCTTCTTCTTTTGGATACCCCTTGCATACTAGTCTTTATTTCTTGTGACTTCTCCATTCTCATCCAGTTTATTCCTGAATATCCATTTTGTCCCGATGACATTCTTATCATCTAGTCTTGAAACAAGTGTCCATGTCTTGTTTTTCTCAATCTACTCAATTTACTCATTCATAGCACTAGTCCATTCATCATTATCAAGTGCAGCATTGACAGATTTTGGCTCATAATCACAAATAAGACATCTTGTGTTTAGAGACTTACTTCTATTTCTCATACCAGCCTTCTTATCTCAAATAATTTGGTTCTGTGGATGGTTCTTTCTCACATATCTAGCAAGTACAGGATCAAATCTTTGTCTATCATCTTGATCATCATTTTGTCCTTCATTTTTATCTCCATCACTTTGTGCATCATCTTGAGAAATATCCTGATTGTCGGTATTTGCAACCTGATGCTCGGGTGCAATCATCTGTTGCTCAAGAGCTCTACATTGTTGGTTGGGTAATGTGTCAAGTTCTTCATTGTATACAAACATTTTGTAGTCCTCTGGTTCTTTTGTGCTTTCCTTTTCATTCTTCTTTGTAAATTCATCTATCTTTACATTTGCAATTTCAACAATTTTGTTAGACATTTATAAGCCTTGCTCTTGGTGGAATACCCTATAAATATTCCTTCATCACTCTTGGAGTCAAGTTTTCAATTTCTGTCATCTTTTAAGATATAACATTTACTACCAAATATTTTGAAGTAACTTATATTGGGTGTTTTCTTGGTGTCTTTCTTCAATTGTACTATGTTCAATGTGTAAATAATAGTACCGACAGCTTCTCTCTAGAAGATTTGGGTGATGCCTTTCTCTATCATCAATGTCCTTGCACAATCAACTATGGATCTGTTCCTTCTTTTAGCAATTCCATTTTATTTTCGTGTGCTCGGTGTAGAGACCTGTCTTTTGATTCCATGCTGATTACAAAAGTTAGTGAATTCATCTGAAATAAATTCCCCTCCTCTATCTGATCTTAAGAATTTCAATTCTTTACCACTTTTTTTTTCAACCATTGCTTTGCACCATTTAAACATCTTGAATGCTTCAGATTTATCTTTTAGAAACATTACTGTCATCAAATGTATGGGTTTTGCTTTTGAAACTAGACTTTGTCATCTTACCTCTATGACAATTCTTACACATGATATTGTCAGGCTTGGTCATCATCGACAAGCCTCTTACATTTCTCATTTTACTTATCTTTATCATGTTTTCAAAGTTCACATGACACAATATTTTATGCCACAGCCATATGTCTTTGTTTCTAGCCATTAAGCAAGTGGTGTTAGTACCATTCAGATAGAATAAATTACCTTTTGTTTTCTCACCAGTACCAATCAGATTTCCTAATTCATTGAAGATCTTTGCCTTCTTATTTTCAAATGCTACTCTGTGACCTAAATTATTCAACTGAGAAACACTCAACATATTATAATTCAATCCTTTCACCCAATAAGCATTTTCACATTTTATCAGGTTATTCAACATTATAGTTCCTCTACCTTCAACTGGGCAAGATGTATCATTACCCATTCTTACTGAACCATCATTATAGTATTCAAAAGTCTCAAAATTTTGTTTGTCACTAGTCATGTGGTGAGTGTAGCCACTATCTATGATCCAGACATCATTTTTACTAACTTTAGATATGAGTGCAGTTTCTACATACCTTTCTTCATCATCATCTGAATTATCTTTTACTACCACAAACACAATCTTGATGTCTTCATCAGATTCAGTTTTAGTATCATCATCTTTGCATTTTGCTAGGTAACTGGCCTTTTTTCCTTTTTCCTTGTAGTCTCAGGTATTTCTTCTTTCTGATTGTCGGTTTCTTTTGTAATCACCTCTTTCATACTTATTTTCAAATGACCTATCATTACTTCTGTCAAATTTTCTTCTCTTAGGACATCTTGAAGCAAAGTGTCCAATCTCTTTACAATTAAAACAAACAAGTGGTAATTTACCTTTGTATTTACCTTCACCTCTCTACATTCTTCTATCCATAAGTGCTTCAATTTCATCAAGATCTTCTTCTTCACTTTCACTATCACTATCTTTTCTCACAGTGTGTTTATGACTTGATTTACTTATTCTCAAAGAATATTTCAATGCAAAATCTATGTTTGGTAAGACACTATTATCAAATTTGTTCATCTCAAATGAAATCAATCTTCCAATCAAACTGTCTAGAGTAACATTTCTATTTTCTACTGCTCTCATTTCTTGTATGGCAGATACTCTAATAGCATAAGTAAGCAGTAAGGTTCTTAGAATTTTACTTACCACTGTATCTTCTTCTAGTACTCCTCCAACTCCTCGGATTGCATTGACTACCTCTTTGATTCTTGTGCTATATTGTGTGATGTTTTCACTTACTTTCATTTTGAGATCATCAAACTTTCCTCTAAGGCTTTATGCTTTGGCTCTCAAAACATTCTTGTCACCACCATGTACAAGCATCAATTTGTCCCACATTTGCTTTGCAGTTTTGCAAGTTTTGACATCTTCAAATTCAGCATTGAAGAGTGAGGAAGAAAGCTCTATCATCATGTAATTGTGCTCATGCTTCTCTCTCATTTGTTCAACTGTGGGTGCTCCTATGGGAAACACATATTCATTATCTAAGTATTGAGTAACATCATTTCCAATACCTGATAAGTGGAGTCTTATTCTTCTCTACCATGAAGTAAAATTGTCTTTGTTCAACTTGGTCATATCTCATCTATTCATCTTTTGATATTTAGCTTAGGTCTTGAAACCTTCCGTCTAAGCACACAAGCTCTGAAACCAATTGTTAGCAATAACTGAGAGGGGGGTGAATCAGTGGCCTCAAAAATTAATCCTTAATTCAACCCTTAAAACTTATTACCACTTTTAAGCCTCTAGTTATGTTCAATCCTACAAGATGAATGCCTTGAAATAATTATAACCAATTACTACTTGTCAGAATTCTTTTCAAAACCTCCTTCTGTATGTTTACCGATAAGCAGTCTTTCAGAAACACATTAAATAGCTAGAGTATATCGATCAATCCAGAATAGCATATGTGAAATGTAAAATAGTAAAGTAATGAAACATAAACACATAACACATGGATTTTTAACATGGAAACCCTGTTAAGGGAAAAACCAATGGGACCGGTACCCCAAATTTTCACTCTTCTGAAGTGAGCTCAGTTAAGAGCCAACCCTGTTAAAGGTTACAAACACACTGTTAGGTGTGACCTTGTTAGAGGATTTAAAAGATAGTTTGTCACCTAGTATCTGGCATCTAATGCTACCATCCTTGATCAAATACTCACTTGGCCTATCAATAGGTATTGGACATATCCGATGCTAATTTCTTGGATCAAACTTTTTGAAACTCCTTGGGATGTATCTCAATTACAAAACACTTTTAAGTCCTGCTCGGGTAAGAGAATTGATGCTTCAATGATTAAACTGAAACATTAAAGTGATCTGTTCACACTTACAACTTGAATTGCATATTTTCAGATCTATTGTAAGTGCATTACCTCTTTGGTCAATATAATCAATTTTATACCTTTTCTCCACACTGTTTTGCTCTGTGATGTTGTTTCACTATTCGTCGGTGTCTGTAGAATCTATCTCTTTCCTCATCTTGTTGATAAGGTCTGAATGAAGACTTTCTTCTCCTTTAGAATATCTTCAGCATCTATTCTCTCTTCTCTTGTTCACCCCACAATTTGTAATGAATTGGGTTGTCTCTTTCTAGACATGATTCACCATTTCTTGGCTTTCTTGATTCTTGGCATGATCTACAATTCTCACCAATTAGATTTAAATAAAAAAATCCAGTTTTATTTCAAAGAGATCTTCTTGCCAACTTGACAAAGCAACTTTAAATCCTTTACTTATCCTCGGCCTTATCTGGTTGATTAAAAAACTGATAAGTATCAGTTAAGTCTGTTTTTAGCTCTTGACAGCTAAGCATTTTTTCATTTTTGAACTCTCTATTCTATTGGTCAACACTTCAGTTAGCCATCGATGACAACTGACTATTCCGTCAGTGTGACTCCAGTTGTCTTCGGGATCTCCGTCCATCAAGCAACACTATAATTGTGTCCGTTGGGTTACACTGTGCTTTTCTCATCGGGCAACACTGTGACTTTGCTTGTCAGGTAATACTGTGACTTTTCTCATTGGTAATGTTGTGCATTTTCTCATCAGGTAACACTGTGAATTTTTTGTTTTAATCTGTCTGTCGGTGTATAGAGTCACTTTGTGAATACTTGACTTATATGCATTACTGATAGCATAGCCTTTGATTCATCGGTTCTTTGAAGTCTTTGGCAGTATTTCCATGAGCATATAGATTATGTCAAGTTGACATCAATGAAAATATAATATATTAACTAATTTAATGCCTTGCATGATCATCAACTTAACATATTCAATCATTCAATCAGTTATAGTTCATCAGAAACAACAACCAAGGTAGGGGTAATTGCTTTGCCACTATGAAGTGTTACCACTACAATCAGATGGGACATCTCGCATACAGATTTCTAGAGAAGGTTTCAACTTCTCAAGGAGGTGACAAGAGGGTGAACTATGTCCAAGAAGAAACTAATGGTGGAAGCAAACACCCTGAGGTTCCCTTAGAATCAGAAGAAGGCAAGAACCTTATGATGAGAAGAACTTTGATTAAGGAGCCAATAAAAGAAGAGCCTAGTTAGAGGAGGTCACTGTTTAGAGTCAAGTGTAAGATGATGGGAAAAGTGTGTAGAGTCATTATAGACTTAGGTTCTACTGACAATATAGTGTCAGAGGAAGCATTCAGCAAGTTGAAGATGACAAGAATACCCCACACCAATCCTTACAAGGTCACCTGGCTAAACAAAAGGCAACATGTCCTTATCAATGAGCAAGCTTGGGTGGAGTTTTCAATTGGGAGGTATAAGGAAAAAGTATTATGTGATGTCCTACCTATGGATGCATGTCACCTTCTCCTAGGTAGACCATGGAAATTTGATAGAAAGGCCATGCATGATGGTGAAAAGAACTCATACTCTTTCAAGAAGGACAATATGACATTCAAAATCCAGTCACTACTAGAGGATAAAGAGATGAATTAATATGGCCCAAATGTTCTCATAGTGAGTGAGAAGGAGTTCTTAGGAGCCTTCAAAGAAGGAGAGGTAGTTGGTTTTGGATTGGTGTTGAATCCAAAAGAAGAAAATGCAAACAAAGTAGTAAAGAAGATAGAGTTGCCAAATGAAGTGCAGGAGCTACTGCAGAAGTATGAAGGAATAGTCAGTGATGGACAACCATCATCCCTACCACCTAAAAGGTCATTAATCCATAAAATATACCTAATCCTTGGAGCTACCCTACCCAATAAGGTTGCATATAAGATGAATCCTCAAGAAAATCAGGAGATAGCTAGGCAGATTCAAGAACTACTAAGCCAAGGTCTAATTAGGAAGAGAATTATCCCTTGTGTCATGCCCACTATCTTAGCCCCTAAAAAGGGAGGAACATGGAGGTTATGTACTGACACTAGATAAATAAATAGAATAACCATTAGGTATAGGTTCCTTATCCCTAGGATAGAAGACCTAGTGGACTGCCTAAGAGGAGCAAGGTATTTTACCAAGATAGACCTAAAGAGTGGCTATCATCAAATTAGGGTAAATGAGGGAGATGAGTGGAAAATAGCCTTCAAGACCACAAAAGGAATGTATGAGTTCCTTTTCATGCCATTTGGGTTATCCAATTCCCCATCAACATTCATGATGTTGATGAATGAAGTCCTTAAAGACTATATTGGAAAGTTTGTGGTAGTCTACTTGGATGATATACTCATCTATAGTAAGACAAGAGAAGAACATCTCAGACACCTAGAAATGGTTTGCAAGAATTTACATGAGGAGGATCTGATGATAAATTTGGAGAAGTGTGAATTAATCAAGCAAGAGTTAGTGTACCTTGGATTTGTGTTATCTCAAGGCAACCTAAAGATGGATCCTAGAAAAGTGGAGGCCATCATCAAATGGCCTACTCCAAGAACAAGCATCAAGGTAAGAAGTTTTCATGGCTTATTACAATACTATAGAAATTTTATCAAACAATTCAGTGCAATTTGTGTTCCTATGCTCGATACTATCAAGGGTGGGATGAAGAATAAATTTGTGTGGAATGAAAAAGCTAACCATGGGTTTGAGCTGCTGAAAAAGAAGATTTCTAACCAACCAATTTTTGTTTTACCAATCTTTGAAAAGCTATTTACAGTGGAATGTGATGCCATTAATGTAGCCATTGGTGTTTTCTTGAGCCAAGAGGGAAGACCAGTGGCCTTCCACTATGAGAAACTAAGTGAAGCTAAGAAGAAATACTCTTCTTATGACCTAGAGATGTATGCTCTGGTCTAGTCACAAAGGAAGTGGAGGCATTATTTTCTTCCAAAAGAGTTCATAGTCTATTCAAACAATCAAGCATTAAGTTTCTTGAACTCTCAAGATAAACTCAGTCACAAGCATATGAAGTGGGTTGAATACCTACAAGCCTACACCTTCAACATCGAACACAAGAAGGGGTTGCAGAATAAGATAGTAGATGCCTTAAGTAGAAGAGCCTTAACCATTCAAGAGATCCAACTACAGAGCATGGGGATAGACAACTTCAAAGACCTATATGGTGAAGATGAGGACTTTGCAAACATTTACAAGGTATGTCAAGAGTACAAAAATCACTTTCATAGTCAATTCTCTGAGTATACTTTATAGAGTGGTCTATTGTTTAAATGATGTCAATTGTGTGTCCCTAGGGGGTCAATAAAAGAGAAACTAATATAGGAGGAACACAATGGTGCACTTAGTGGCCATTTTGGTGTTAACAAACCTCAAAAATTAGTTCAAAGATTTTACTTTTGGCCCAAGATGAATTTGGATGTTAAGAGATATGTACAATGTTGTGTTATCTATTACAATGAAAAAGCTACATCTACTAATGCAGGCGTATACCAGCCTTTACCCATTCCAACCAGACCATGGGAGTGTCTGAGTATGGATTTTGTAGTGGGATTGCCCAAGACAAAGCAGTGAATGAATAGCATTTATGTTATTATAGATAGATTTAGCAAGATGGCACACTTTGTACCCTGCAAGACAACAAATGATGTTAGTCAGATAGCTTCCCTATTTTTCAAGGAGGTAGTTAGAATACAAGGTTTTCCACTGAGCATAGTGTCTGACAGAGACACAAAGTTTATGAGTCATTTTTGGAAGACTTTCTAGTAGAAGTTGGGAAAAAACTTGTCTTTTGGATATGCATATCATCCTCAATCTGATTTCCAAATAGAGGTAGTCAATAGGAGTTTTGGAAATCTCCTAAGGTGTTTAACTAAGGAGTATGGTCAAACTTGGGACCAACTCACTGGGCAAGAAGAATATGCCTACAATGACATAGTGAATAGGACTACTGGTAAGAGTCCTTTTGAAATAGTTTATGGCCTTCATCCAAGAGGCATATATGAGCTCCAAGATCTGAAGGATGGAGCCAAGGGAAGTGGCTATACTAATGAATTTTTACATGCTATGCAAGAAGTTCATGAGACAGTGAGGAAGACACTCATTGAAAATATAGAGAAGAGTAAGAGAAAAGTGGATGGGAGGATAAGAGATGTCCAATTAAAAGTTGGAGATCTAGTGATGGTTCACCCCAACAAGGAAATATTAAAAAAAGGAACACCACATAAGCTTCAAATGAGAATAATTGGCCCATGTGTCATACTAGCCAAATATGGATCAAATGCCTACAAGGTGGAACTTCCAGAGGATATGGGGTCATCTCTAGTGTTTAATGTTGTAGACCTAGTTTTATACAAAGGCCCAATCCTAGATGCAAATCAAAGTTTGACTAAAGTCATACATGAGGTGGAAGAGCTCAACTTGCCATCTACACCAATCAAGAAAGTAGAACACATACTAGATTCCAGAGTCTACAAGAAGACAAGGAAGAAGAAATATCAAGAACACTTAGTGAAGTGGCATGGAAAACCAGATGAAGATGCAGTATGGATAAAGGAAACAGAATTCAAAAATTTGGGCATTGACCTCAACTTACTCAATCCAAGGGTGGATTGAAGTCTTTTCATTTGGGCGGGATGGTGCAGGATCATCTGGGCTATCCTCAAAGCCCTAGTTAGTTTTGGCTTGTAACTGACTCTAGACAAGTTAGTATGTTTTTTATTAGACCTTAGAAGGTCTTTTTGTTTTGTGTGACTAGGTGAATTAGTGGTTAGTGCTAATTTCATTCTAGTTTAGTTTAGTTTTCTTTTATGTGTTTAGTCCTTAGAATAGGCCTAAATTTGGGAAATGGGGTCTAAATGTGTCCTATACTTATGTAAGCTGAGAAAGATGCTTAAAAAGGCTTTAATGATCTTATTTCATTTATTTTTATGGGTTAGAGGCCCTAAAAGATATTTTGTAACATAAATGCAAAAGATGCTCAAAAGTTGTCATGACAACATTTGCAACTTTTTGCAAATGTTGCATGCATCTCAACAACTTTGGATTCCCCTCACACTATGAGTGGGAAATAAATCCAAGTGGTCTAAAATACTGGAGGAAGCATCTTATGTCACTCTATGGCTCATTTCCTAAGGTATATTTGATTGTAAGCAAATTTTTGAAAGCAATAGAACAAGTGTTCTGAGATACAAAGTACATTCGACTCATTTTGAATGTTATTTGTGCTTTAATGGATTGAAATACTTAATCCATTCATGGATTAGTGTAGTAGGAACATATTCAAGACTTTTTCATTCAGGAATAAAGTAGTGTAGTGTTAATTTGTTAGCTGTAGGAAATTGTTTAAGTTTTAGAGAGTATGTTGGTCCAATTCAGTGCAATTTGGGTTTTATGGCTCCCCCATAAAATCCAACTGTGGGAAACTCAAAAGGTTGGATGAATGATTTAGGGGAGCCTCTTTATAGTGTACATATGAAAATAGGAGGTTAGAGGATTCAAATTTCTATTTTTATAGCCATGCCCTAGACGAGCTAGGACTGTCCAGTTAGGTGTATGGCAAGAGAAAAGATGAATGCAGAGACAAGGGTGTGTATGAAAGTTCTGAACCAAGTGTGGTCTTAGAGTCTTTAGGGTCTTATAGATCCCTATTATCAATTTTAGAGATCATCCAATCCATTTGGATAGATTTTTACATCAAAGTTAGTGAACTATTTGTTAAGAGACAAAATAGGCCTAATAGCCCTACAATTCAGGATAGAGGTGTACGAAAGGCTTGGGGACCCTAGACCTTGAAAATATATTATGTCTTCAAAAAGGGTATCTATATCCTAGATTATTTTTTAGGGTTTTTTTGGGATATTTATAAGTAAATCTAGAAAAACCCTCTAGATAGGGCTAATCGGTCAATTAGACCTAATAGGATCATTTTGAGAGAAGCTTTGGAACTCGACCAAATTGGGATTAAAGACCTATGAAAATGGGAATGTATGGATGCAGAATGAACATAAAAGTAGTGGAAAATCCCCTTCTAGAATTTGTGGAGTTGGCATGAAGGGTTTAGGTTTGTAATCCTTCAAGGCAAGTGTGAAGCACTGAGACAAAACTAATGGTAGTTGTCCCTCAAGGTGAAACACAAGAAGAGTGACTCTTAGAGAAGAGTTTGGATTAGTCTTAGGCTTAGTTTCTTGAGGCTATTGAGATCCTAAAATAATAATTGGGATCCTAAGTGGACTAGGGAAAGAAAAGTCCTATCTAGAGCATTATGTGAACACACCTTGGGGTTACTTTTATCAATGTCTATATGAAACTAAATTTATAAGATAGTTTACAGATGTTATGAATTCCATTAGTTAGTTATAAAGAATGGATTATGTTGGAAAATTAAATGATGGTGAATAATCATTGAAACATGTCAATGAGATAGTAATCATTTATTCTGAAGTGTTATAAATATGTTAGAAATGTAATTAGATTAATCATTATTGTTTTAGTTATGTTAGGTAACCTATGAGGACTAGGAAATCTTTAGTTATGATACATTCATGTTTTGTGAGCATATGTGTATCGACTCTTTTGGTAATGCATGTTGAAATAGTTCAAAAAAAATTGACTTCATCTTTAGGGATTAGATCGTCAGTCCTGCTGGGTTCCCTGGCGGGGCGTTACATCTAGTATCAGAGCCCTAGGTTTCAACACTGGGAACTCTAGGACTCATAACTCACATATTCTTACCCTTTAATCTCTTGTATTGTATTTCTTACTAATGCTAGCATCATTCTTGCAAAATTGAATTTTAGTTATGAAAATTGCATCTTCAGTGTGTCTGTTATAAAGTGTTTTGGATAAATACTTAGATAGTACTAATATTGAATTATCTTAGAAATTTACTTACATTTTGAAGATTTTGTTTTTGTTAATAATGTATTCAAACAAATGTTTGGCTTAGGTGAAAATTACTCACTAGGGAGTCTATACCTTTCACTTATATTGTTTAAAACCTAGAGTGTTTGGAAGAAAATGATTATTTTGATCCTTCGTATATGCCAATGCATCTCTTAAATGTCATGACATGTGTTTTGAGTTGCTATTAAATTGATTATTTTGAGAAATTTTAAGGACTATACATACTAATTTCCTTGGATGATTCCCCATTCTGTTATTTCCTGTATAAATTATACTAATTAAAGTTCATAGATGTGATATTTTAAGTAACTATCAACAATATGCTTAGTGATTGTGAAAGAGAGAAGAGTTAATTTGGATTGAAGAATTGAATTATTTACATGAATTAAGGATTGATTAAGGTAGCACTCAAATATTAATACTTTGTTTCTAGATTAAAAGTATATTGTGTTGGTTCGTGTTAAATTTTAGATCAGAATATATGACCTTTTAATTTTCTTATATAATCTCAATATATATAATATATTTAATCACAATATATATATATATATATATATATATATTTAATACTGATCTAGTAACAAATATATATAAATATCTTTGTTTCAGTATTATGATGATTATATAAATGAGACTTGTATCAAATCTAAGTTTACTTATAATTAAGTAATGAATATAGATTATTATCTGAATAGTTATATGTATTGTGTATGATAGAGATGATACTTCACTTATTGATTTCTGTGTTGTATCTACTTATGTCATGCTAATGGTATATATATGGTTGAGAAGGTATGAGAGATCACATCTATGATAGATGTGACTCCTCAAGGAGTCACACCTATCATAGGCGTGGCTCTTCATTCACATCCTTACACCCAGACCCGTCTTATCATACATGGTTGACTAAAGACAAGTTGAGAGTATACTAGCCGATAACATTTAGAACATTAACATTATGTAGTTGATATTATTTACTTTAGTCAATAGCATTATTTGATTATATATCAATCGGTTATATATGTTTAACATGTTATTTGATTAAACCGATATTAATCGGTATGTTATAAGAAGTGATCGGTATAACATGAGAATTGAGTTTGGTCGATACAAATTAGATTTGTAATCGACACAAATCAGTTAGTATAACTGATACAATTCGGGTTTAATACAATGAATATTATTATTAATATTAACCAATACACATCGATAATATTAATTTGTGATGTGAACAATAACATCAATTAACTATATGATGTTTATTTAATCCAATATTATAAAGAGATAATGTTAAGTATGTATATTAATATATAATAATAATATCTATTTTTATATATATTAATATATTGCTTATTTATTTTCTCATAATATTATGATCATTTTATCTGATCGAAGCTATAAACATCAACACTCCCTCTTAGCTAGGGAAGATAAAATTTACATCACAATAAGTTCGTAATTGTGAAAGTTGTTCTCAAGTGGATTGCCTCCATCGGTGATTCGATCCACAAGTTCTCAGGTGGATTTCCTCCATCGGTGATTCGATCCACAAACTCTTACAAGCTTTGGTGTGGATTGCCTCTATCGGTGATTCTATCCACAAGCTCTCATGTGGATTGCCTCTATCGGCGATTCTATCCACAAACTCACAAGCTTCATTGTGTGGATTTCCTCAATTGGCAATTCTATCCACAAGCTCTCATGTGGATTGCCTCTATCAGTGATTCTATCCACAAACTCACGAGCTTCAGGGTGTGGATTGCCTCAATCGGCGATTCTATCCACAAGCTCTCGTGTGGATTGCCTCTATCGGTGATTCTATCCACAAACTCACGAGCTTCATTTAAAAGTATTTGTCACAGAATATCAAGTCGCATGACATTCTCCAAATACTCAGAGTAATGGCCTACCAACATCAAGTCACATGATGTCCACCAAGTACTCAAAATTTTACAAAGATATCATATCATGATATCGGGAGCATTGGCCTGTAGAATATCAAGTCGCATGATATTCACCAAGTGCTCAGAGTAATGGCCTACCAACATCAAGTCAACATGATGTCCACCAAGTACTCAAAAAAATGTCCATAGGTAATGTGCACTTACCATAAGAACATTCACATCTTCTGTTATGATCTGTTTCAGCCATCACACGATGTCTATCACAAATAGAAGATGCCATCTATCATTTAGCACGAGCACTTAATCCTTGTCTAATGTTTTCCCATTAACTCTGCTCATCAATTTGCATTAGGTTTAAGATGATTTTCCATTATGTCTTTAGCTCATTCTTCCTTAATACAGACATCATTTGAAGTTTCCATGATTCAAAATCGGAGGCACTTTCAAGTCTGTCTTTGAGTCTCATTCCATTTTCCATTCTGTAGGTACATGACTTCCAAAAATCTGATCTTGATCTTCCTTCAATTTAATCGAATCTTCCTTCAAGCGGTTAGGCTTTAACGAAGGAACCTCGCTCTAATACCATGTTAAATTTTAGATCAAAATATATGGCCTTTTAATTTTCTTATTTAATCTCAATATATATAATATATTTAATCACAGTATATATATTTAATATTGATCTAGTAACAAATATATATAAATATCTTTATGTCAGTATTATGATGATTATATAAATGAGACTTGTATCAAATCTAAGTTTACTTATAATTAAGTAATGAATATAGATTATTATCTGAACAGTTATATGTATTGTGTATGACAAAGATGATACTTCACTTATTGATTTCTGTGTTGTATATACTTATGTCATGCTAATGGTATATATACAGTTGAGCAGGTATGAGAGATCACGTCGATGATAGACGTGACTCCTCAAGGAGTCACGCCTATCATAGGAGTGTCTCTTCATTCACATCCTTACACCCAGACCTGTCTAATCATACACGGTTGACTAAAAAAAAGTCGACAGTATACCAGCCGATAACATTTAGAACATTAACGTTGTGTAGTTGATATTAATTACTTTAGTCGATAGCATTATTTGATTATATATCAATCAGTTATATATGTATAACATGTTATTTGATTAAACTGATATTAATTGGTATTTTATAAGAAGTGATCAGTATAACATGAGCATTGAGTTTTGTCGATACAAATTAGATTTGTAATCGACACAAATCAGTTAGTATAACTGATACAAGTTGGTTTTAATACAATGAATATTATTATTAATATTAACCGATACACATCGGTAATATTAATTTGTGATGTGAACAATAACATCAATTAACTATATGATGTTTATTTAATCCAATATTATAAAGAGATAATGTTAAGTATGTATATTAATATATAATAATAATATCTATTATTATATATATTAATATATTGCTTATTTATTTTCTCATAATATTTTGATCATTTTATCTGATCGAAGCTATAAACATCAATAGTTTGTGCGTATGTAAACGTTGAAATTTTTGTGTCATGTTGAGGTTAGAGTTTTAATGTTTATTGTCTCTTCCTTATACTTTCACGACTAGCAGAAGGAGAAACTTGTAATGTACGCATCGATAAATATGCTTGTAGTGTTGTGATGCGCTTAGAAAAAAAAGAAAGTAATAGATTATATATATATATATACACACACACACATACATATATATATATATATACATACATATATGTGTGTGTGTGTGTATACACATATATAAATACATATATATATATACATATATATATATGTATATATACATATATATAGATATATATATATACATATATATATATACATATATATATATATGTATGTATATATATACATATATATATATATATATATGTATATATATACATACATATATATATATGTATATATATATAGAGAGAGAGAGAGAGTACCTCTCTCTTCTCTACCTTTCTTGAAGTAAGGAATTGAAAGGAAAGAACAAACATATTTCTATGTCTTTGTTTCCCTTTTTCAGAATAAGTTTTGAAGGACTAAAACTTTCTTAGGAAAAACAATATGACAATTATACCTTCAGTAAGATTCATATGTGCCTAATTAGAAAACACTTGGGTAAAGGACCTATGTCCCCAAGGTTTTACCATTCAAGTTTGGGTTAAAAGATGAAGTGTTTTATTCCTATTTTGAAAAGTTATATCATTTCTGCATTCCATGTTAATAGGTACAAAATTAATCAAGAAATACTAAGGTAAGAATATACTAACATCCAAGTATTTTCTCTTGGACTTGGTATTTGATTCTCTATATTAAAGTTTGAAGTAAAAATTTGCACTTTAAATGTGTATTTCTAGATGCCTAGTGAATAGACAAAACCATCAATAAGAATTATGAAAATAAATTTGGCTTAGGTGTGCATGATAAGCATCATTTCAATGGTAATATTTATGGTTGGATGTCTATAGTATAGGGTTGTTTAGTTATAGAATGTAAGTGGAATATAATTGCATGATTATCTAAATGGATATGAACCTTTATATTGTTAAAAGAAATCAATCATATGTTGTTATCTTTATTAAGAAATGCATTTATGTTAAGGGTATGATTCGGTACTCCTAAATTTTATTGAGGAAAGAAAAGGAAAAGCTTATTAATATATTGGTAGCATAATAAGTGGTATTTGGGTAGTGGCGATGTGTTTTTCCTCCCATTAATGACTCTATACATAAATCTAAATTAACAATATATATGAACTCGTCATCTTACTATTTAATTTGATAGGAAGTAGGTGTGTTGTGTTAGTGCCTAACATATAGTCTACGGGGAATGGTATCCCAATGATGCAATAATTTGCTAAACTATTAGAATTTGTCTAGGAGTATGGATAGGGTAATCTAATGATTATGTCTTCTATAGTAGATGTCTTTGATTTTATCCTTCTAAACGTTTGTCATTATGTGTGTGATTTATAGCATTTTTTGGGGTATATTTGAGACACTTGATGAATAGCCGCTATATAATAAGGAACTTCTTTGTGTTTGCTAAGAGTTGCCTATAGAACTAGGTGTTAAGGTAAATCATAAGCTGAATAATGTTTGGTTGAATGTGATAATTTGATTTCTCATATAAATTTTTTATGTCATCTTGTATTAGTTTTGTATTTTAGGGTCCCTGTTTGAAAATTGCTTATGAATTTTAAAATTATTTTTATTCCTAAAAGTTTAAAGTGATATTTTATCATACTAACGAATGTGATACTTTGTGACTCATAATTTCCATTTTTCTATTTTTTGAGATGTTACCAAGAATTCTTACCCAATTTTCTGAGTTACAATAAATAAGAACTTTGATTTTGAAAAAAAAAGTAAGAATATCAATATATAAACCATTTTTTTTCTTTATACCTGATATTAGTCTTAGTAGGAATGTATAGAACGAACTATAGGAACTATTAGGAGTTAAGAATTGGTGTACAATCGAAAATACATTCTAGTTCTATGTGTCTTGTCTGTAAAAAGTTCTTGCATTATAATAGTCTATTTCATAAATTTTACATGAGTGATCTATGTTAATCCAAAATAAGTTAAAACAACTTAAGAAACACAAAAATTTGATAACCTGATTAATTGAAATTGTTCTATTATTTTGTTAATTATTTGTTTATTATGTATGATGAATGTTTTAGTACTTACCGACTTTCAGGAGTAAGTCAAATCTAAGGTGGGGAGGATGTAATACCCCTCCAACCCTCACAAAACCTGCTTATGCTTGTTGAAAGTTTGAGACTTTTTTTCTGTACTAATGATTCTGATTGAAGTTAGTAATCCAATCTATCTCATCTCCACGTAAGTGTTTGATGTATATTTCTCTTTGAGTAGTGATGCCAACTATGTGTTCATGATATTTTAGGAACATCGTGTTATGAAAAAATTTGATATGTTTGTTGTGTGAGGAACATCCTTTTTGATGGTTTGAGTACACTAGGATGAATTAAGTTGATTAAGATACTTTTATGACTATGTTATGGATGGTGCATATATGGTGTTCAAATCATCATAAAGATTAGGTTCTTTTTATGATTTACCTAATCATAATTAACATTCTTGTATGACTTTATGTACATGATTGTGATGATAACTATTAATTAGGGATTAACCCAAATCACCTAATGTATCATATTATGGATTCAATCTGACCCTTGTTTTATAATTAATTAGTATTACTTTGTATTATAGGTTCTTATACCCTAGTGACATCATACTTGAACTCTATTCTTTCTCTTATTTGACTAGATGATGAGATGATTTCAAAATATGTTGGATAATAGGTTCAGCCTAATGATAATTTGTAAATGATACGAATGAATTATATCCTTAGAATATTTAATGGAATTTGGTTTATATACATGATGACATTATCAATGATGATAGTTCATTTTTATTTTGAGATTATGGTGGAGCTAACACTACTAACGCAATCATGATTTAGAATGAGTATTATATGGTGTGTCTGTGTGTGTAGGATGAGGGGAGGTAGTTGTAGTCACTTCTGTGGGAGATCCACATGATGTCGCACTCTCCCTCCTTGTTTGTCACTGCTTTCACATATATGTATATATTTGTGCTTCTCAACTAGATGATATAGGATGCAGGTACCAGACATCGACTCCACCATGCCATAAAGGTCTAAGTGTGCCTTTAAAATACTTTAATGTTGTTGTCATGGAGATATTACTAAGGTTTCCACAAGTAGATGTTAGAAATAACTGAGAGGGGGGGTGAATCAGTGGCCTCAATAATATTCCAAATAATCAACCCAAAAACTTAATACCGCAATATTATGCCTCTAGTTATCTTCAGTCCTATAAGATGTATGCCTTCAAATATACTTATCAAATAACTACTACTCAGAGTGCTCTATTAAACCTTATTCTTAATGTTTACCAAATAGCAGTCTTTCATTTACCGAAAAATAGTAAATAGCTTAGTGTATACCGATCAATACAGATTAGTTATATGTAATGAAAAAACCTAAAGTAATGACTCATAAACACATTAACACATGGATTTTTAATGTGGAAACCCTGTTAAGGGAAAAACCACTTGGGACTGGTAACCCAAAATTTTCACTCTTCTGAAGTGAGATCGGTGAAGAGCCAACCCTGTTAAAGGTTACAAACACACTGTTAGGTGTGACCTTGTTAGAGGATTTAAAAGATTAGTTTGTCACTTGATATCAGGCATCTCTATGCTACCTTCTATGACCAAACCTAGTGTAGTTTTTCAAATGGTATCTGGCATCTCAATCTATCTTCATGATCAAACTTTTTGATACTCCTTGGGATGTACCTAAATATAGAAAGGATCTTTAAATCCTGCTTGGTTTAGAGACTTTCTGAATCAATCATTAAACTGAATTAGTAAATGATCTGTTCACATATACAACTTATACTTGCAGATTTTTAGATCTATTGTAAGCTCATTAAACCATTATGATCAATATATCTTTTCAATACCTTTTCTCCACTTTTGTTTATTCTCGGTGATGTTGTTCTTTGTTGCTCAGTATCCACAAAAATATTTATCTCTTTCCTCAGCTTGATTGATTAGGACTGTATGACGTTGTTCTCCATCAATTTCTATTCAGCATCCTCTTTTTCATTCACTCCCCTTAATTAATAATGATTTAAGTGTCTCTTTATAGACATGATATCATTGTTTCTCTCTTCTTGATTTTCTTTGTTCTTGGCGTGATCTGCAATCTTAGCCAATCTTGATTTAAAGCATAAATCTTGTTTTATCTCATAGAAATATTATTTCTAACTATATAAAGAGGATTTAAATCTTTTACTTATCTCTGGATTTATCTTGTCAATGAAAACAATGATAACAACCAGTTAATTTTATTTTTAGCTCTACCAGCTAAGTATTTTTTCATTTTTGAACTTGAGTAAACTTTGGTCTTTTAACTCTTTGATAGCTTCGTTCAACTCTTTAGATCTCCTTGGGATTCTCTGTCGGGTTTGTCTGTCCTTCGAGCTTCAATGTAAATTTTTTCTTGTTGGGTAACACTGTAATTTTGGCCATCGTTAATGCTTGTGATTCTGCTCATCGGTTTCTTTGCTCGGGCATCACTACGACTTAACTTTGAGTTATCTTTGTCTGTCAGGTTCTACAAGCCGTTGGTGTTTGAAGTCACTTAGTGAATGCTTGTCTTTTATGCATTACTATAAGCATAATCTTTCCCTCTCTGATTCTCTGAAGTCTTTAACACTTTGACTATAACTAATTGGATTATATCAAGTTGACATTAATGACAATACAATAATTAACTATTTTAATGTCTTGTATTATCTTTCTGCATTTCGGTGATCAACTTAACATCTTCAAATACTCAATCAATAACATGTCATCAATCTCTCCCTTTGGCATTGATGGAAACATAGTACATTATCACACTATATTATTACTAATACAATATGAAAAATAATAGTTTCATCAATCTCTCGTATTTTAACTATTACAAATGTCTGGCTCTCAGTAAGCTCATATAGCTTAGATTTGTTTCTTGCAGAGTGGGTTTCTTCAATCTTCAATCCCTTCACTGGATAGATGTAGTAGCTTTTGTCTCTTTTATGATATGTTCTCTACCTTGACTATTCCTCTTCTTGATAATCTTTGTTTCCTTTGACAAAAATCTCTCCCTTTGTATGTACTCTCTCCCTTAGATGGATATTTCATATGTAATCTCTCCCTACAGATAAAGATTTTTTCTTTTGATTTCTTAGGAACTTCTCTTCACAGATAATGATATAATCTCTTTTGATCAATGAGATAATCTCACCCATATGATAATGAATCTCTCTCCCTTATGATAATGAGAATCTCTCTCCCTTTGACAATAATGCCAAAACATTCTTCTAAATCTTCTTCCATTCCTCTTTTATAATATAATCCTTGAATTTCCCTATCCATCAGCAATAGATTATCTCTGGTGTTCGGTGTAGATTTGTACCTTGTTGTGTACAAATCTATATGTTTTTGTTCATCTCAGTGCCTGCATCAACATGAATGATCTTCTGATTGTGTGTAGGCTAATGCAGTCTCCGAGTCAGCTTACTGACCGATAGACAAGGGTTATACCCCTAGTCTCTGTCTCAAGTACTCAAATGTATCTTTCAGTAATGGCTTGGTGAATATATCAACTAATTGTTCCTTTGATTGAACATATTCCAGTATCACCTCTTTTTCTTCACTTGTTCTCTCAAATAGTGATACTTGATAGCAATATGCACTACTACATTTGGGGCCAAATTTTGACAGATACTTTCGACAGATAATTTTTTTTAATGAATTTGGTTTTTTTGTAATAGGCCCCAATGGTGTCCGTATTCCAATGGGTTTTAAATAGACCATCAGGATTCCAACAGTTTTGCGGTATAGATGAAAAAAAATTTGAAATGCCCAAATCATTTTTATTTGGGTTGCAGCAAAAAGGAGTGGAAGGCAACGCACGGGTGAAAGTTGAGCACGAGAGAAGGTATGTGATTTCTTCATCTTCATTGCATTGCATTTTATTTGATCATGAATGGTCTCTAAAATGACCACATTCTACTGTGTCATTCCCTAGGCCATGCTTTATCTCTATTTTTTTATGTTATTGGTGCTTGTGCTCAAGGATATCGATTCACTATTTTGAAATGTTTGAATTCACGTTTGTTGATATTAATGGCATGTTTAATGACGCCATTGTATATTGCTCAGATGCTCACTAAAATGTCTGTATTCTACTGGTGTCATGCCCTAGCCCATGCTTTAAATCCATTATTTGATGTTATTGGTGCTTGTGCTCAAGGATATCAATTTTTTTGAAATGTTGACTGTGGTTATCAAATGAACAGCCCGTGAGCTTCTAGCTAGGCTCCATTTGTATTGATAGATTAGTGCATCAAATGTATTGTATCATTCATAGTTGAGACTTTGTTAAAAGGAAATAGGATAAAGAATGATTTTGATTTATGCAGATTTATACCCTAGAGAAGTATATGCAGATTTACGAATGTAGTTGCAGGATACATAGTAGCCGATAATTCACAAGAAATCCATGCATCCAATTTGAATAGCGATTAATACAAAGAAATAGGGTAATCCAATGGCCCAATCATCTAGACCTTGACTATCCCCTCAACCAATGACCCTTCAAAACTGGGTTATCATGCAATCAATGAATGATCCTTCATTCTCCTAGTCTGCCCTGCATCCAAACATATTGTAAATACACAATACAATGATAACAAGTCTTTCACAATCCCCCTTCCCTCAAGGAACACTATCAGCCATCCCTTCCACATAGAATTTCATTGTTGTATGAGTGGATTGTGCAGGAACAATTAACATTAAACAAGGAACAAACTCCTCAACACATCTTGGAAACCGTTGAATTTAATAATAAATGAAACCTTACACCAACACTATTCATTCCATTCACTTCTACCAAGAATAAAGCATTTAATCCATTCAACATTACATATAATCATTAGACTAAGATGGTTGGTTGGATGTACAAATATTTTGTTGTTATTTTTCTCTTTTGCAATGTGACATTACAACAGCCTTTACTTTCAGTTTGCGTAAAAAACTACTTCTGTCATCCCTACCTCATTACTGTTTCTTGCTACAGTGTATGCTTCTACTATTCACTCTTTATGTACATTTTCTTTTTTTGTGTGTGTCATGTGCTTACTCTTGCATTTCCAATTCTGTAATGTGATCATGTTTTTTATTGTCTTCCCTAGGTCATATATTATTATAGATATTTTTCTCTATTAGGCTGTCATGTTGAAATGCAACAATCACTTCTATTACAAAATTTTGAACCTGTCTGTTTATTGTGATTAGATTGAAGAAAACACGTAAGAAGATTGGTTTTGTTTCATCTCATTCAAAAATGATTATGCCACAATTTTTCCTTATGCTTCAGTAATCCAATGTATGTGCACGATATGCTAAAACATGGTAGTCATTGTAGTGAAGAAGTTAAACTTTAAACTAATCTATGTGCAAGATATTAGAATTTGAATCAATAATTATTAGTGCATTCATAAATTTAGTAGTTTGCAAAGTTATGTTTGCGAAAATGTGATGCCGTAATAAATTCTAGGGCTCTATTGTATTCTGCATGGATTAAAAAAAGCCTAATTTGAGGTAAGGCTATGGATTCTAACTTTTTTGTATTTGATTTTAGTTTTCCCTTGCCCCAGTTATGAATCTAGCACTTTGTATTACGTCATGAAATTTAAATGCACCCAAATTCACCATCTAAAATCCCTAGTATCACAACCATAAATGACATATTCTGGAATTGTTTGTGTTTTCTAAGCTTGAGCCTTAGCAATAGTTATGTCAGTTAAGTGCTAGCAAAGAGCATTTTTCTTCTTCTAAGTTTTAGCGAACCATTTTGTATCATATATATGTTGAATATAACACCCACAACAACTTACAAGCATAAAAAAGAGATGCATTTAATAAATCACGTGCATAAACAAGAGACACATTAATTTGTTGATTGAAATTTTGGTTAGAAGTGAAGAGAGAGAAAATTAGATATGTCAAAAGATATGGTTACCTCATAATACCACTTAAATCTAGGTCCAATTACCATTTTTTCACTTTCTTTCACCTGTTTTCTATAATTTGATATTTTATTAGTTTGAAGACAAGAACTGTAACTATTTATTTTCATTTTTCCTATTTCTTATATCTTTGAGTAGAATTCAAATAAGAATGGTGGTGATGATGGTGATGAGTTGAGAGATATAAATTTGGACATAGTAGTGAATATCATGAGCATTCTCTCTATATCACCAATATGTATTATGGCTCTTTCTTATTTCATTGTTTATGATTTGTGTATGGTTAGACCCAATGCCTTTTTAATTAGAGTTTATGTACAATTTTTTCTTCTAATAGGCGGAACAAAGACAAAAAGTTTATATTATTGATGTCCATGACCCATCTACATAATTGTTAATCTTGATGATCACACATATAAACCCCCCTTCAATGTTATTGTCCCTGCAATATTTGTAAGGGCTTAAACACTAGAAGATTGCTAATCAAAACAGCTAAGAGACATTGTAGGGATAATGGTCAC
>MU223992.1:2384600-2395320 GCA_018584345.1 Thuja plicata | reverse complement strand
GAAACAAATCTAAGGCAAGTGGTGGCCAGGACAGTAGATCCAACTTGTTTTTTTGAAGAGAAGGTGCATCCTTATTGCATATGTTACATTTTGTTTTTCTTTAATTTGTCATTCTTAAAATTCATGCGCTGTATATTATATCTACAAGAACAAAAAGGCTATATGGGACATTTCACATTTAGTTATTTATCCTATTCATTGCATACATCTCATATTTAGTTGGTAAGATGACATATTTTTTTATCAACAAACATGATACTATTCAGTTGATAAGATGATAAATTTGTTTGATCAACATACATGATACTCATTAATGATTCAGTTTATAATTTGGTTTGACAATTAGTTAATGCAGAATACATCTTTGACAAGGTCATTTGGACCAACATCATTATCAAAAGGTCAAAGTATTGAACAAACTTAATACCTTCATCAGAATTGCATAGCGAATCTTCATTCATATGTTCATAATGGTATCATTGAAAAGTAAATTAAAAGGCACATCTAAGAGCATCACAAAGTTACATTATACTGAGAATGTAATATGAATTGTGCATCATTGTTTATGTTATAATAGAATCAATCATTAAAGGTGACATTTTAGTTTATATTAAAATTGTATTTAAATAAGTCACTAAAGTGACTAAGGTGGTCTCTTTCTTGAGTCTTTTTTAATTACTTTTTTTAGTTTATTGTGTTATGGCCATGTCTCTACTAAAGGTTTTTTTTTTTTAATTCTCCATTCAAGTTTGCTTTATAGTTAAAAGATTAGTAAATATTTTTCATATATATGTGAATTTAATTATTTTCTTATTTGGGTTGTGTTTAGATCACATTTATTTTTGCATTGAAGGTCTTTTTGTCTAAGTTTGTCTAACCCAAGTCAGGGTTGTATTCTTGGAACATTGGCATCATTCTTTATTACCCTAATCATTTGTTAAGAGTTTGTCTTAATCATTTTGAATAAAGGGTGAAGACTAAATTTGAATGTAAATAGTTACATTCATTATCTTTAAACCCTAGTTGAGGGTTATTGAGTTTTTTCTAAACATTTATCAAACCTTTTATTTGTGTCTGATCCTCAAATGTCTAAACCTGAGGTCTGTGAACTGTGTTGATTTTGTGGTCTTTCTTAACGCATTTGTTAAGTCTAAACTTGAAGTGTTTAAGTTTTTTTTTAGTGTTTTTCATGTAAACCTAGACTTGAAAATAAGAGTTATTTCATGAACAAAGAACATAGAGGACCACACATATAATATGGACTACAAAGTTATAGTTTTCTGATTAAAATAGAGATAATACATTATTAAGGAACACAAAGATAATTGTGGAACACAAGCATTATAGTTTTCTGATTTTGAAAATATTGATAAAATGATTTCTTTAATAAGGAAAATGAGAATCAGTTGGCTTTGTTTTTAGCTATCAGACATGACAAAAATTCAAAGATAGTTGCGACAAGTTTTTTTCAAAATAGTTGGTTTATCAGTTTGACATATTATATATACATGATGTTGAAGATGACAATAATGCAGAGAGAGGAATATTGGGTTTACATGAAACATAATTTGTTTTTGTGCAAAATTAGTCATATGATTAGAAATCATTAATTCTATAGTTGATCATATCATGTATGATTCATTGTTTGATACAAAGCATTATTTGTATACAAGAATGTATGATATTGGATTCATATCACTATGCTTAATTAGATTCTCCATATCACTGTGCTTAATTAGATTCTCTAAATAGTGTTTCATTTATATATATAAATAAGATATACATTATGCAGAGTACAGAAGCACCAAAGATACGACTTAAACTAATCTAAGCATAAGGTATGCAAGCCCTACTAAGACTGTGAAAATGTAGTGAAACTAAAACATTATACAAAAAAACTACTAAGGCTTCACCATTGCAAATCCACTCAAATTCTACATTTTAAAATTTTCAATGTCTAGCTAAATGATTAAAATCCCTAGCCAAAATAAGAGTTCAAAAAACATAATTTAAATTAGCATAATAGGAACTGTGATCAATGGAATAAATACATTATTCCCTGACCAAGCTCTACCAGCCTAGCTCCTATCTCTTCTGGAAAGAGATTCTTTTTTTCTTGAAGAAAGGCTCCAAACTTCTTCGTAACATACTCCTTAACACCTTCTTTGAAGGTTTTCCACACCTTTTTCATCAAATTCTTCTTGCCTTTTGCCTCCATCACAAAATAACCCAGTAGACCATTACTTGTTAACTGGGTGCTGAGGCTATCCATTATTGTTCCAATCTCTGTATATATGTCTTCCACTACAAGCCTATGGGCTAGAAAGAGTGCATGCAGAGGATGCCCAAAAATCTAAAAGACTGGTTGGAATAACTCTACCACCAACAAACTGTCATGAACATGATTTTTGGACCAAAAATCTCCTCCCAGCATCGCCACCATTGTCAGTTTCTCCTTTTCAATCGCCTGGCTTAAAACTCTCTGTATTTTCTCCTCCGGGGTCTCCTGTAGTGATTCCACCTTGCTGCAATGACAAATTATACCCAGATGATTTTCCATAGTCTTATGAAGAAACAAAAAATAGGGGAATATAAATAGACCACACTACAAGCTCTTCGATGAGATTTTGCGATAAGTTTGAACTGACTTTTGTAGGGTACTTGTTCACGGGTTAATTTAGATATCTCTCATGCACGTCAACTAAACAGCCCTTCCCTCTGACATCAATATTTTTGATTGATCTCCTTTAGTACTACATATGATACAACTAATTGTATCTTGAGTGATGGTGGCCTTAAACTCTATCTAATCACTACGGAAGTCCCTGAGAAGAAATTTACCTCGAATCTGTGCTTGGAAGTGTATGATAAATATCTTGTAGGATATTCCATTTCCACTTATCAGAACAATCATTCTCTGGTATCAACCTATGTCTTTCCTCGTGATCATCCCTATGTCTTCTGCAATTATCTCCTGCAGTTTCTGTTGCAATTATATTGGAATGATGTATTGAGAGGGGAGAGGTGAATCAGTACCTCTAAAACTTTTCTTGGTTAGCCCATTAACCCTTAATCATCATTTTGTAAATTATCTTATCTAATTGTTCATCTTTCTTTAAGTATATGCAATCATACCATAAGTTCTTTAATATGTAACCATACAAGAAACATTCATCAAAATAGATAACACATGACACAATATATGATATCACGAAAAACTCCTGTTAGGAAGTAAAAAGTGCGGCAGGGATTGTTACCCACAAGACTTCACTATCTGTAGATAAGAAGGGGCTAGTTAAGGCTTACAATTGGTCACTTCTGATGACCTACCCTGTTAGGAGTATTATAGTGGAGACCTATTATGATCTACTTCATTTGAAGCTTTAGCAACACTGTTAAGTGTGCACTCTGTTAGGAGATTTGTAAAGAACGGTTAAGTCCACCTTCTACAAAAGGATTTTAGATGTGATGCACTTGTTAGAATGAAACTATATAAGTCTTTTATCTGATGATGTATGCAGTCTCCAATTTTTGATAACAGATCCAATCAAGCTTCCTAAGTATGATTAATCATCCTTCCATGATTGAATAATACCTTTGTCTGCTCGTCGGTAGCCTCTGTGTGTTCTTGACAACTGATATGATCTATTTATATACTTTGCATGAATTCTTCCTACTGCTCCTTAGATGCTCTTCATGGCTATCAACAATAATGAATTCATAACTCACAATTGATTGAACATCTATTTATAGTATATTTTAGCTCAATTCTTGATTCACGCTTCGCAAGTTAAATCTAGATCCAAGGTTTACAACTTGACCTTGATCTTTAGTTAGATATGTTTTTGACCCATTAGGATGCTTTAAAACATTTACATAAATCTTGGTTGACCCTCAAGTTATGATTTAGAACACATTAAAACTCTATAAATAGAATTACAATGCTTTATTTGACGTGTAAATCTCAGATCCACTATTTGTGGGTTCTCTAACTGACTGTCAGTTCTGACGGTCAGTTTTCTTTGTTGTCAGTGTTCTTTTCTTGAACTGGTTGTCGGGTATGCCTTTTCTTCTCCGTTGGTTTTGTTCTCAAAATTTTACCATTGGTGATGATCTCCATGTTATGTTATTGACGCGTCAGTGATGTATTGTTCACTTCGTCGATGCAACACTTGTCAGTGTTCGTCAGTCAATTCCATACTTAGCATTTTCTTGTGACCTTTTTTTTCTGTCGAGTATGCTCGCTATCTACTAGTAATGCTTATAGTCTGCCGGTAGTGCTTGTACTGATGATCTCTGTCAATGTTTTTCACTAAGTGTACTAATGGAAAAATTAATGTCATCAATCTCCCACTTTGACATTAGTATCAAAAAAATGATATCTACAACATACTAAATGTATTAGTATGAACACCTATGTATACTTCTTCCTTAGTCATTTGAATGACTCCCCCTATGTATATGCTGGTAAGTGTAAGTATATATACATATCCTTATGTACTGATCTTTTCCCTTGTTTTTATATATTGTACATAGTTATCTTTACATATATGTTCTTCCTGTTCATACAATATACATTTCCTTTCTATTCCTCCTTTTTTGATAATAAAGGCAAAGGTACTTACAGCTTGTCAAAAAGGTGGGAATGTGAGGAATTGATTTCCTCCATCATATTTTCCCATTTATCCTTTAGCATTTCTAGAGCCATGTGCTCAAGTGATATCCTTACATGTATATCATAGATGTTCTCTACTACAGACATCTCTGGGGTTGCAATAAGGTTTCTTGTTTCAAAAATATGCTACTGTAGAATAGTAAGATTAGGCAAAATGTGTGCCTGTAGTTCTGTAATCTCACCTCTCAGTTGTGTTTTAGCATCCCATATTTCCTACCTTAGCTTGTTAGTCTCAGTGACCTTATCATGATGCACCTTGATACTTTGTACATTTGAGGTTAGGCTTTGTGCACTTGTTGTGACATTAGAATCTATCTCTGCTAACTTGTCACTATTTTCCTTTGTAAACTTTTCAAGCATGCACATCTTTTGAACTAAGGTAATTGCTTCAGCAATCATTGGCTCTAATTGATCAGTTAGTTCAAAGAGCTTTACCTTGTTCAATGCCACTTCTTGGCTGATTTTATCAATTAACTTGTATTGATACTTCTTTTCTGCTTGTTCTTCCATAGCTTGTTCTGCATCTATATTTTGGTCTGTGATTGCGTTGGTAAGAACAGTTATTTGTTCCTTAACTATAGAATTTTCTTCAAGTTTTACCTTAGGAACAAGTTGTTGGAGAATGTCTCTTACCTTGTCAAGTGCCACTGTTTCCCTATGTTCCTATATCATTTTATTTTGAATGGATTTCCTTTGACATAGCACTCCAAACTCTTGAAGTTTATCACTATCCAAAGTGGTAATATCCCAGTTTGGAACTTTTATTATTTCATCCAGTGTAACAGGCAAAATGTCTTTCTTCAATGTTTTCTTCTTCCTCTTCTTCTTCTTTGGTTGGGTGGAAGATTGATGTACTACCATTTGTAAAGCTTGATATTGTGTTGACTTGGTAGGTGAGGGTCAAGAAGATGAAGCATCCTTTTGTATCTATTCTGAGTCCACCAGCTGGTTTGGTGAAGACGTCTCCTCATTTGCCTTAGGTGTATCAACAGATATATCTTCTTTAATTTTTATTCCTTCATCCTGCTTGACTCCTTCACTTTTATCTTTTTCTTCACCCTTTCTCAGTGTATCCTCTGTTTTGTTATCAGTTTCCTTGTTTTGTTGTTTTGACACTTCTTGTTGATTGTCGATTGCATCTTTCATTTCTATATCTGTATCCTTTTGAGTGTTGGATACATCTTTGTTTTCATCAGTACCCATATCCTTGGGTATATCATCATCCTTTTTAGATGATTTATCTTGACTTGATTGGATATCAATAGCATCTATTAATATATTCATGTTCGTCGGTGTATTGACTATTGCAGTGTCAATAGTTGTATCATGTTCATCGGTATTGCCCTTTGCAATATTTATGTCTTCATCCTTTTGTACTTCTACTGCAGGGTCTTATCCTGTAGTGGTATTGACAATGTTGTCTAACCATGATTAATCATTTATGTCATCATCTAAGTTACCTTTTATCATTAACTCTTCTTTGGTAACTTCTTCATCCTCTAAACTGATGTGAATTGGACTTGCTTCTTGATTTTCCTTACTATTTTTAGGCCATTCTTCATCTATAATATCAACCTATTTCTGGCCAATTATTTGAACTTCTTCACTGTCTAACTCATCTATTGAGTTATCTCTCTGCTTGACAGTTTCCTTCTCATAACTTCTCTCCTCAGTAGGACTAAGTATCTTTCTCCATTTATCATGGGTTTCTTGTTCTAGCTCTATAAACTTTTCTTCAAGAAACTTATAAGCTCTCATTTTGGGTGAGAAACTTTTCGCATACTTCTCCATGATTTCATTGATTTATTCTCTTTTTGATTCAGGAGGCATAAAAGAAACAAGTACTCTTTCTCTTATCCTCTTCTCCTCATGGAGTGCAAATGTGAACCTAGAAGATATTCTAATTAACAGTTCTTAAGGTACATCACATGTAGTGAATTGTAGTGGGACATAATAGTGTCTGTAAATTTTAGCTATAAGTGCATCTTCAATCTTATTTTGTTCTATAGAATCCCATCTCAACCATTTCCTAATCTTAGGATGTCCAATAGATGATGCTTCAAAAATGTACTTACATATTTCATCAATGTTTTCAGTAGTTGATGTTGCCTTTGTTGTTTCCTTTGCTTGTTTGATTGCAGTGTCAGGCTCATCCATAGCTGAGTCCTCTAAATCCTCATTTTTCTGAACAAATTTCCTCCTTTTGGTAGGTGCCCTAACTAGATTTTTTTCCTTTGATGTGTCAGGTTTCCTTTTATACACTTTTCCTTTTACCATGGGAGAAGGAGTTGCATCCTTTGTTGTTTGACTCCTTGTTCTTGACTTCTTAGGTGGAGGAGGAGGTGGTGAATCAGAATTCTCTTCCTCAGATTCATTTTTCTCTGTTATATCACCAATGGGTAGCTAGTCCTCAGTGAGTTCCTCCTTACCCTCTTGTTCCTCTTCACCTTCCCTTTCTTCTTCTTCTTCAAAAGATATATTCAAGTTCTTTTTCAAATTCTTCACCATTATTTTTGACTATTTTACAGCCTTCTTGACAACAAGATTTGTTTTAATATTTTGTTTGGCCTCTTCATAGGTGCCAAATCTTAGTTTTTTATTGTCCACTGGTTCATTTAGTAGTGCCTCAATGCACTCATTGGCTAGTCCTGCTTTGATTTCATATTCTAACTTTGAAAGCCATGATTTCCTAGGTACTACTGCTTGGATGTACGTGAAATCAGTATCTACCATGAAACATATTTTCTCTCTATGTTCCTCTATCAAATTTTCAAGAATTCTTGTTCTGGCTTTCAGCATTTGCTTAATGGTTTTGAAATACTCATTCATAACATTATCAAAATTTGTTCCTATTGATTCTATGAATTCACCTATCTGAATGGTTATGGGTCTTCTTGTGTCCCATACAACTTTTCCTATTGAAGAAAATTATTCTTCAAATTAAAAGAATATGCACATTATGAGGGAACCAAACTTACAAGTGTTTGTCCTTGAAGATCTTATTGTGCACATGTTCTCCTCCAGTTGATGTAACACGATCTCTGCAAGATCCATCTTCTTTCCCTGTTTGATGATCTTGTATGTTGTGCTCATAGTAGTACTTGATATGCTATTCATTCTTCTTGCTTGGAAGATTTTATCCAACAACACATGCTCCAAACTTCAGCTCTACATCAGTAGTGGTGTTGACCTTTAGTGCTCTCTTATCTAATTTAGCACTAGTCAGTTTTTCAACTTCTGCTAGGGATGGGTGCTTGTGAGATTGTGGTTTATCGGTTGTAGGATAACTAGTAACCGCGTGAATAACATCCTTAGTTATTGGTTTTGGATTATTAAGCCATAAATTCTTGTTGTGAACTCTGCTAAGAACAACCTTTATCCATTCTATTTTGAATACTTTGGGAAAATGTAGTGCATTTGTGAGTCCCTTTACTTCCAAATGTTTGTGCTCTTCTTTGAGCTTTCCAGTGTCATCACATAGTGCCTTGTAGGCATTGTCTAGGTCTAGATCACCTATTTCCAAGATCTTGCAGTGAATATAGGACCTTACATCCTCTACTAGTGAAACCCTAGGTGGGATTCTGGAGAATGCTCTAGAATTGTCAGGTTGTGAAGCTATTTCAGGGTGTAGCTTGTATTTGGGTTCAGCACACGAGCCTCTGCTGACAAGCTTGAAGGATTTCTTCTTATCTTCCTTAATTTTCTCAACTCTAGAAGTCGATGCCATCGTGTTTGTAGAAATTTAGGGCTCTTCATAAATAAAATAGTGTGATCGGTGAATGTGATTCCTTACGGATTCTTTGTGATTTCCTGTGAGTATAAATGCTTTGTGTCAAATTGATTCCTACTAGTTCACTCTCCAAATTACTCTGAAATCACTATGCTCTGCTCTTCTCTACTCAAAAATCATGGGTGCAAAAATGAGTTTACTCGTCGGGCTTTTATAACTTTTTGTGCCCTAAGTTGTCATTAATTCTTACCAACTTGTCGATATATAAAGATTGAGTTTTTCGGTAGAGACATTCATAACATCTTTGATGTCTATGCAAAGCATCAGGGTAGCTAGTAGCTTTGGTGACTTCGCCAATGATTTTTGGTAAAGTTGCAAAGACAGATTTTGTTGACTCAACATTCACCGATGTCCGTCAATTTATACTTAGTTTGTGTAATGATCGATACATTATGGTAAGTAGTGCTAACTTTTTTGTGTGTGTTCACCGATGCAAATTGTGCCCAATAACCGATGGTTGCTTTTCAATATTTTAGCAAATAATAATATATTGCATCTTTATTCATGCTAATATTATAATATGAACTATGTGTAGTGGAACTGATGTATAATGTAACTTGTCATAATGCAGTTCCATACTTGTGCAATCTAGTTGGATGTAGTGATGTCACCGGATCCATTGGATGGGGTGTCACTATTTGCATTGCTTGTTTCAGCACCTTCAGTGTTTGTGGATTTTACCCACATCTTGTTTCTCATTCTCTTTATGTCATCAATGGTATTTCCATTGGGATATGTACTTGTGTCTGTCAGTCGGTCTTTGCAATATTTTATCACATGTCCAACCTTATGACAATGCAAACATACCATACCTAGATTGGTCCAAGCTCTTGACCTTCTGGTCCACTTTCTCATATAGTTGGCAGCAATATGACCATACCTTCCACATGCTACGCAGTTTACCCATGTGTTATAGTCCCAAACATATGAGTTACCCACTCTTGTTGGTTTGTGGCTATTATCAGTTTCTTTTGGTGTCTAGGCCTTGTAGTTCTTTTTCCAGCACTCTTCATGTATATGCCCATTCATCTTGTAGGTAGGATAGTACTTTTCCATGTAGGTTTTCCTCTTTGGATTTGTCACTTTGGATCTGCATTCATATGCCTTGTGTCCTTTCTTTTGACATTTATAACAATTACCAATGAAATTAGATTGTGCTTGAGAAATACCTTTCATTTTTCTTTTGCAAATGTTTGAGGTGTGGCCTGGTTTTCCACAGTGATTGCATGACAGCTTCTTAGATCTTGGGGTTGTGAGAGCATTCCTTTGATCTAGTTGATTAGAAGATTCACCATTCTCATTGTACCCTAATCCTATGTAGTTGTTGACTCTTCTCTGTCCATCAATAAATTTATCCATCCTTTTGTTGCTATCTTCAGCCTTTTTGATCAATTCGTTGTGTTGATTCTGGACTTTGATTTCATGCTTCAATTTTTCATTCTCTTCTCTTACTTCACCAATGATCTGTATTCTTTCAATGACTTCTGTGTTTAATCTATTTTCTTCTTGACTCATAAGAATAATCTGGTTTGTAACCTCATGGTGATGCTTAGTAAGTCTTTGAATCTCTGATTCTTTCTCTTGTAGCTTCTCTATTATTTTCCTCCTATCATCAATGGCTAGTGTTCTTTCATTTTCAGCTTTTCTTGCATCATTAATGACATCAATCATTTTCACCATTTGAGTTTCTTGACTGATTTGCAGCATCTTGATTTGATCTGTCAGATGTAGATTGACCTCTTGTAGACTTGTAATTTCCTCTACTAATGCATTTGAAGCTTTGCTTGTTGATGATTCTGATGTTTCAAAGTAATCTCGTATTTCTAATTCTTTGTAGTCTTTTTCATTCAGCCTTGTTTCCATAATCTTTCTTTCATCAAGAAGTTTTCTTAACTTGATTCTTGCCTCTTTATACTACTCATAGTTTATCTGCATCTGTAGCTGCTCATTCTCAATAGTCATATCCAATTTGTACTTTTCCATTGCTCTGATATTTTCTCTTAAGTCTTTAAGCTTTTCAAGAAAGAGACTTAGCTCTAATACCATTTGTTGGAATTATATTGGAATGATATACTGAGAGGGGGGGGGTGAATCGGTACCTCTAATACTTTTCTTGGTTAGCCCATTCACCCTTAATCATTAGTTTGTAAATTATCTTATCTAACTGTTCATC
The DNA here is from genome assembly GCA_018584345.1 of Thuja plicata. NCBI lineage: Eukaryota > Viridiplantae > Streptophyta > Pinopsida > Cupressales > Cupressaceae > Thuja > Thuja plicata. The sequence goes on along the minus strand of MU223992.1, from coordinate 2,384,682 downwards.
TTTCTTTATGTATATGCAATCATATCATAAGTTCTTTAATATGTAACCATACAAGAAACATTCATGAAAATAGATAACACAT
>MU223992.1:2364876-2384494 GCA_018584345.1 Thuja plicata | reverse complement strand
TTGTTACCCACAAGACTTCACTATCTGCAGATAAGAAGGGGCCGGTTAAGGCTTACAATTGGTCACTTCTGATGACCTACCCTGTTAGGAGTATTACAGTGGAGACCTATTAAGATCTACTTCGTTTAAAGCTTTCGCAACACTGTTAAGTGTGCACTATGTTAGGAGATTTGTAAAGAACAGTTAAGTCCACCTTCTACAAAAGGATTTTAGATGTGATGCACTTGTTAGAATGCAACTACATAAGTATTTTATCTGATGATGTATGCAATCTCCAATTGCTGATAACAGATCCAATAAAGCTTCCTATGTATGAGTAATCATCTTTCCATGATTGAATAATACCTTTGTCTACTCGTCGGTAGCCTTTGTGTGTTCTTGACAACTGATATGATCTATTTTTGTACTTTGCATGAATTCTACCTTCTGCTCCTTAGATTCTCTTCATGGCTATCAACAATAATGAATTCATAACTCATAATTTATTGAACATCTATTTATAGTAGATTTTAGATCAATTCTTGATTCACGCTTCACAAGTTAACTCTAGATCCAAGGTTTACAACTTGACCTTGATCTTTAGTTAGATATGTTTTTGATCCATTAGAATGCTTTAAAAAATTTACATAAAGCTTGGTTGACCCTCAAGTTATGATTTAAAACACATTAAAACTCTATAAATAGAATTATAATTCTTTATCTGACTTTTAAATCTCAGATCCACTATTTGCGGGTTCTCTAACTGATTGTCAATTCTGACAGTCGGTTTTATTTGTTGTTGGTGTTCCTTTCTTGAACTAGTTTTTGGGTATGCCTTTTTTGCTCTGTCAGTTTTGTTCTCAAAACTGTATCATCGGTGATGATCTCCATGTTATGTTATTGACCCATCGGTGATGTCTTGTTCACTTCATTGGTGCAACACTTGTCAGTGTCTATCGGTCAATTCCATACTTAGCATTTTCTTGTGACCTTTTGTTCTGTCGGGTATGTTCGTTGTCTGTCGGTAATGCTTGTAGTCCACTAGTAGTGCTTGTACCAATGATCTCTGTCAATTTTTTTCACTAAGTGTACTAATGGAAAAATTAATGTCATTAGTTTCATCACCATGTGATCACCGTACTCAAATCCCATATACTCATTATTGTCAATCCTCAAATTCACCAAGAGGTCTGCCACCCTGTTGCCTTCTTGAAAAACATGTTAGAGATGATATTCCCCCAATGTTTTCAAGTGATTCAATATTTTCAGAATCCAATCTACAAGTCTACATGATTGGAAAGCCCCTTTCGTAATTTCGTTAATGATGACCTACGAGTCTCCCTTGATGATAAGGTTTCTTATTCTATTTGATGCACACCATTTGAGACCGGTTTCTAATGCAAAGATCTCTGCAACATTGTTAGAAATGATGTCTCAAAATTTTATTAAACAATCAAAATTACAATTACAATTGACATTTAATATTCATATTTTCTTCATTTGAAGCACCATCTAAAGCGGGTGGCCTAGGACCTGAATAATGGGCTAGGAGTAAAGATAACAGATCTCAAGAGACCATCATAGTTGGTCTCTTGAGCTTTGTTAGCTTTAATGTGCATATCCGTATCTTTTTTGACACATATGGAAACACTTTTGACAGTGGTACTATACCTCCAACGGGACATCCCATCAAATAGAAATCATTTTTGACAGATAAGTGCGACAGGAATGTTATACCACCAACGGGTTTACCTATGAAACAATCATTGTAGTTCTGTTGCTTGTCCGACAGATAAAGTGTCAGAAAGCAATGGTTTGCGACAGGCTTGCTATATCTCCGATGCGTGTTTTGATAGTCCTTTCTGACAGGAAACATAGAGGGTTTGTCAGAGTTTTGATAGGTCTATCGTAATAAATTTGATAACAAAGCTGGTATTTATGTGCTATTTTTCAATAGAATTAGATGTCAGCAGACCGACGGTAACCACTTTCATTGAAATTTGTAACGCAAAAATGTCGACGGATACATATGTCAAAATTTCAACAACTAGGCATTGCAAATCCACCAAATGGTCATCAGAATTTGGCCTCAAATGTACTAGTGATGCTTAGTCTTAGCATGCATGACTGGAATCTTAGAAATTTTAATTGCACTAGTATTATCATAATATATAATCACTGGTTCAAGGATCTTCATATTCATACCTTCCAGCAACTGTTTAATCCATGCAATATTGGAGCAATTTGCAGCAGCAGCCACATATTATGCTTCTGCAGTAGACTGAGATGCATCCTTGCTTCTTGTTGATCCATGTGACGGGTTTGTCGCCCATGAAGAATGATCCTCCAGTTGTGCTCTTTTGGTCATCAATGTTTCCAGCCCAATCAGCATCTATATAAAATTGTAGCTTAAATCTTCCTTCTCTATTATACCATAATCCATAGTCCTTGGTGTTCTTCATATCTCTCAGAATTCTCTTGACAACAGTCATATGTGATTCTTTGGGATTAGCAGAGAATCTTGCAACTATTCTAACTGCATGTGCTATATCTGGTCTAGTATGAACAACATACATTAGTTTTCCAATCATTGATCTATACAAGGTGTGATTTACCTCATTTGATTTGTCTTCTTTTTTCAGCTTACATCTGGTAGCCATAGGTGTTTGAACTGGCTTGGAATCTTCCATCTTGAAAATCTTTAGCACTTCCTTGATGTATTTGGACTAAGTGATATATATGCCTACATCTTGTTGAAGAATCTATAGAACAAGAAATAATTTGATCTCCCCAAACATAGACATTTCAAATTCTTTTCTCATTTCATTTGCAAAGGATTTGCATAACATTTCATTTCCCCCAAAAATGATATCATCAACAAATATTTCAGCAATCAGAATATTACCATCAGTATCTTCTTTTAAGTACATATTCCTATTTTCACTTGTTCTTACAAATTCAATGCTAATGAGATAGGAGTGAAGTCTTTCATACCAGGCTCTAGGTTCTTGTTTTGATCCATACAAGTCTTTATGTAGTCTACATACCATGTTCCTCTTGTCTAGATCAACAAACCCTTCTGGTTGTTCAATGTATACCTCTTCTTCTAGTATTCCATTTAGGAATGCAAATTTGACATCCATCTGTTATGCCTTGAATCCTTTGAATGTAGCATAAGAAAGTAAGATTACTACTCCTTCTAGTCTAGAAATGGGTGCAAAGGTTTCTCCATAATCAATACCTTCTTCTTGTGCATACCCTTGCATACTAACCTTGCTTTTTTTCTTGTGACTTCTTCATTCTCATTCACCTTGTTTCTAAATATCCATTTGGTACCAATGAAATTTTTGTCATTTGGTCTCAGTACTAGTGTCCATGTACTATTCTTCTCAATCTATTCTATTTATTCATTCATAGCAGTGACCCATTCTTCATTCTCAAGTGCAGTATTAACATATTTAGGCTCAAAATCACAAAGTAAACATCTAGTGTTTAGTGAATTACTTCTTGTTCTCATTCCAGCCTTCTTGTCTTCTATGATTTGATTTTGTGGATTATGTCTTCAAACATACTTGGAAATTTTTGGTTCAGCTCTTTGTCCATCATTTTGATCATCTTCTTGACTGTCGTTTTGATCTCCATTGCTCGGTACATCATCTTGAGTATTATCCTAATTTTTGGTAATTGCAGCTTGATGCTTGGGTGCAATGTTTTGTTTCTTGAGAGCAATACACTATTGCTTGGGTAGAGTGTCAGGTTCTTTAGTATAAAGAAACTTTTTGTAGTCCTTTAGTTCTCTTCTGCTTTCCTTATCATTCTTTTCTACAAATTCATCTATCTTTACATTTGCACTTTCAATGATCTTGTTAGATGACTTATTAAGACACTTATAAGCCTTGATTTTGGTGGAATACCCTAGAAAGATACCTTGATCACTTTTTGAGTCAAGCTTTCCATTTCTATCATCCTTCAAAATATAACATTGACTACCAAAGATTTTGAAGTAAATTACATTGGGTGTGTAACCATACCAAAGCTCATAGGGCATCTTCTTTGTGTCCTTCAATTGTACTCTATTTAATGTGTAGACACCAATACTCATAGCTTCCCTCCATAAATTTTGAGTGATTCTTTTCTCAATCATTAATGTTCTTGCATAGTTAAAAATTGATCTGTTTCTCTTCTCAGCAATTCCATTTTGTTGTGGTGTTCTCGGTGCAAAAACTTGTCTTTTAATTCCATGCTCATTAGAGAAATTAGTGAATTCATCTTAAATAAATTCCCCTCCTCTATCTGACCTTAATCATTTTAATTTCTTATCACTTTATTTTTCTACCATAGCCTTATACCATTTAAACATATTAAATGCCTATTATTTATCTTTTAAGAACATAACTATCATCATTCTAGAATAATCATCAATAAAGAGAATGAAATACCTATCTCCATAGTAACTCTTTGTCCTCATGGGTCTACACAGATTAGTATGGACTAATTCTATAATTACATTAGATGTATGGGTTTACTCTTGAAACTAGACTTCGTCATCTTACCTTTTTGGTAGTTCTTGCACATGATATGCTCGGACTTTGTCATGCTCAGTAAGCCTTTGACATTCCTTTTATTTCTTATCTTTATCATGTTGTCAAAATTCACAAGATACAATCTTTTGTGCCACAACCATATGTCTTCATTTCTAGCAATTAAACAAGTGGTGTTAATGTCATCAAGATAGAAAAGGTTACCTTTTGTCTGCTCAACATTTTTTATGAACCTTCCTGATTCATTGAAGATCTTTGCCTTTTTATTCTCAAATGCTACTTGGTGGCCTGTATTGTTCAGCTATGAAACACTTAACAAATTATAATTCAGTCCTTTTACCTAGTAAGAATTTTCACATTTGATTAGGTTAATCAACATTATGGTTCCTTTACCTTGAACTGGAAAAGGTATGTCATTACTCATTCTTACTAAACCACAAATATAGTATTCAAAAGTTTCAAACTTTTTGTTATCACCGGTCATGTGGTGAGTGCAGCCACTATCTATGATCTAGACATCATTCTTACTAACCTTAGATATGAATGAAGTTTCTACATACCTTTCTTCTTCTTCATCTAAGTCATCCTTCATGGCTACAAATACCATCTCAATGTCTTCTTTAGATTCCATGTCAGTATCATCAGCTATGTTCTTAGCTAGGTAACACACTTTCTTTCCTTTGTCCTTGTAGTCTCGGGTATCTCTTCTTTCAGTTTGTCGGTTGCTTCAGTAATCTATGTTATCACCTCGGTCAAAAATCTTTTCATATATTCTATCATTACTTGTATCATCTTTTCTTCTATTAGGACATCTTGCAGAAAAGTGTCCAACCTCTTTACAATTAAAACATATAAGTGGTAATTTACCTTTGTATCTACCTTTGCCTCTCTGCAATCTTCTTGCCATTAGTGCTTCAATATCATCAAGTCCTTGATCCTCATTATCACTGTCACTATCATTCCTAATAGTGTGTCTATGACTTAAATTACTTATTTTCAAAGAATACTTGAATGCAAATTCTATAGATGGTAAGACACTATTATCAAATTTATTCATCTCAAATGAAATCAGTCTACCAATCAAACTATCTAGAGTAACTGTATTGTTTGCAACAACTCTCATTTCTTGAATAGAAGAAACTCTAATAGCATATATAGGCAGTAAGGTTCTTAATATTTTACTTACCATTGTCTCCTCTTCAAGTACACCTCCAACTCCTTGGATAGCATTGACTACCTCTTTGATTCTGCAGCTATACTGAGTGATATTTTCTCCTTCTTTCATTCTTAGGTCATCAAACCTCCCTCTTAGGCTTTCTACCTTGGCTATTAGTACATTAGCATCTCCTCCATGTACCAACTTCAACTTATCCCACATTTTCTTTGCAGAGGTGCAGGTTTTGACATCTTCAAACTCAGCATCGAAGAGTGATGAGGCAATTTCAATCATCGTGCAATTATGCTCATGTTTTTCTCTCAATTTCTCAAGATTATGAGATCCTATAGGCAACACATATTTGATATCAAGGTGTTGAGTAACATCATTACCAATACCTAATAGGTGAAGTCTTATTCTTCTTTGACATGATGCAAAGTTGTCTTTATTCAACTTGGGCACATCTAGTTTGTTCATCTTGTGATCTTTTGCTTGAGTTGTTAAACTCCCTTTCTAAGCACACAAGCTCTGATACCAATTGTTAGAAATAACTGAGAGGGGGGGTGAATCAGTGGCCTCAATAATATTCCAATTAATCAACCCAAAAACATAGTAAACACAATATTATGCCTCTAGTTATCTTCATTCCTACAAGATGTATGCCTTCAAATATACTTATCAAATAACTACTACTCGGAGTGCTCTGTTAAACCTTATTCTTAATGTTTACCGAATAGCAGTCTTTCATTTACCAAAAAATAGTAAATAGCTTAGTGTATACCGATCAATCCAAATTAGTTATGTGTAATGCAAAACACTAAAGTTATGACTCATAAACACATTGACACATGGATTTTTAAGGTGGAAACCCTGTTAAGGGAAAAACCACTTGGGACCGGTAACCCAAAATTTTCACTCTTCTAAAGTGAGCTCGGTGAAGAGCCAACCCTGTTAAAGGTTACAAACACACTGCTAGGTGTGACCTTGTTAGAAGATTTAAAATATTAGTTTGTCACTTGATATCGGGTATCCCTATGCTACCTTCTATGACCAAACCTAGTGTAGTTTTTCAAATGGTATCTCGCGTCTCATGCCATCTTCATGATCAAATTTTTTGATACTCCTTGGTATGTATCTCAATATAGAAAGGATCTTTAAATCCTTCTCGGTTAAGAGACTTTCTGAATCAATGGTTAAACTAAAGTATTAAATGATTTGTTCACATATACAACTTATACTTTCATATTTTCAGATCTATTGTAAGCTCATTAAACTATTCTGACCAATATATCTTTTCAATACCTTTTTTCCACTTTTATTTATGCTCGGTGATGTTGTGCTCTATTGCTCGGTGTCCGTAGAAATATTTAGCTCTTTCCTCATCTTGATTGATCAGGACTGTATGAAGTTGTTCTTCACCAGTTTCTCTTCAGCATCCTCTTTTTCATTCACTCCCCTTAATTCATAATGAATTAAGTTGTCTCTTTATAGACATAATATCACCATTTCTCTCTTCTTTATTTTCTTTGTTCTTGGCGTGATCTACAATCTTAGCCAATCTTAATTTAAAGCATAAATCTTGTTTTATCTCGTATAAATATTCTTTCCAACTAGATAAAGTGGCTTTAAATATTTTACTTATCTTTGGCTTTATCTTGTTGATGAAAACAATGATAACAACCAGTTAAGTTTATTTTTAGCTCTGCCAGCTAAGTATTTTTTCATTTCTGAACTCCAGTTAACTTCGGTGTTTTTACTCTTTGATAGCTTCGATCAACACTTCAATTCTCCTTGGGCTTCTCCATCGGGGTTGTCTTTCCATCAGGGTTGTCTGTCCTTCAGGCTTCACTACAAAGTTCTTCCTTTTGGTTAACATTGTAATTTTGGCCATCAATAATGCTTGTTATTCTTCTCGTTGGTAATGCTCATCGATTTCTTTGCTCAAGCATCACTGTGACTTAAATTTTGGTTATCTATGTTTGTCGAGTTCCACTAGTCATCGGTGTTTGAAGTCACTTAGTGAATGCTTGTCTTTTATGCATTACTAAAAGCATAATCTTTCTCTCTCTAATTTTGTGAAGTCTTTGACACTTTTATTATAACCAATTAGATTATATCAATTTGACATCAATGAGAATACAATCATTTACTATTTGAATGTCTTGCATTATCTTTCTGCATTTCGGTGATCAAATTAACATCTTCAAACATTCAATCAGTTACATGTCATCAGTATACCCCTTGTGACTTAGGTTCCTTTTTCAAGAAGTCACCCTATTTGGGTTTGGGTTGTATTATTTTATTTTATTTTAGGAAAAAGTGGCAAGCCACTATATTATTTATTAATCTGATTCAATGAGGTCAGCTGGGAAAGAATCAGTGAAGAAAACCCAGCATCGTCCCTAATATTTACATATATTTAGATATTCTGAACAAGTGATTACAAAGGATTATCACCCATCATTATACCAAAACAAGACTAATCACCAGTTGAAGACTGCTTATCCAGAAAGCAATTGAATCCCAGAGATTCTGATCAATTGGTTGCAAATTTACTGTCGCTATAGTCGGCTGCATGGAATTTGATATATTAGAATCCCTTTTCAATTCAATCATAGCCATGCCCACTGAATTTATTCTGTCCACCAAGAAGCTCTTCACCAATGATGTGCCGAATAGCTCTTCGGGCTGTGTTTATAGTGAAAATTATCCTGCTGATATGAGATTTGATGAAGATATAGAGCAATGTTCCATTGTTGAAAATGCTGCACATTCAAACCTGTGCTCCAAGAAAATGGTGAATATATTTGCCCAGTTGAAAGATTGATAATTTTTGGGGAAATTAAAAACCCCATCCTCGGAAAAATTGCTTCTGTCGTATAATTTGACAATTAACTAACCAAATGTGAAATTGGAAATAAAGAACCATCCTCGAAAAAATTGCTTCTGCCGTATAATTTGACAATTAACTAACCAAATGTGAAATTGGAAATAAAGAATCATGTTTGGGTTGTATTATTATTTCTATGGTTTTGAGATTTATATTCTGGTCAGTTGACTATGTTCTTTTATTCTTGAAAGTTATGTTTTTTATATGATTCTTGGTTATTTTATTAGATAAATAAATTAATATATGTATATAGAATGGATATATTATGTGTTTAAATAAGTTTAAGGCGTGACTAAATATATGTATATGTATGTATATATGGGTGCACACATATATGCCTACATATATAAATAAATATATTTGTTTATGTATAAAGATATGTATATGTATAATTGGAACTATGATGTAAATATTGTATTGAGATATAAAATAAAATAAAATAATAGAAGAACTAATATTATTATGCCTAATTGGAAAAACTAGTGTCCTAGGAGATTCGAACTCAAGACCTCTTAGGAGTAAGGCTAGCTAGTTACCATTGGGCTATGTGTGTTACTTGATCATCTACTTATCATCATCATATTTGAGTACTTCATAATATTATTTAAGTTAATAAATAATTAAATTTTTCACTTATCATTCACAGGAATAATTGATTTAGTTTAAAACCAACTATAAAAGTTGGAGAAGTTGCTTCCCGTAAAGCAACTCCTCCAACCATATAGTTTTCTATATATATAAGGTAAATATTTTACGGGAGGGGGAGTTGGTTTTTGGGTAGATTCTGATAATAAGCTTTGCAATGTGGAAATGGTGTTATTTAATCAAGAATTGAGGAAGAGAATAGTGTTTTGTTTTTCTGAGAAAATGGAGAAATGGTTGTTGGAAGAAAAAAAAAGTCCTAATGCAGAGGCCATATATCTCTAACCAACTGTTGGATCTTGCTAAGTTTTTAATATTGTGTTATGAACCCAATTTCATCACTTATCACTGGAGAGATCAAAGCAATATGATGTGGTTCAAAATTTATATATCATTGTCCGTGGGTCTATCTAGGAGGACAACAAGAAGGAAGTTGGATATCCTGAAGGTTGATGGAATTTCTCTAACACCAAGGAAATTCTCTGAAAGGTTCCAGGTAGAGCCTAAAACTAGAAATAATTTTTTTGTGTCTGTGATTTATTATAGGAATGTGTTTCTATTTTTTATTTTCTATTATTGATCATATTTATAGATACGTAAGGTAGTTTAAAAATGTTTTTAATAGACTCTGGAAATTAAGTATCTGTATCTAATGTGTTGGCTTGATGAGTTTGCCACTATCTATTATTGGGAGTGATTATGTCTTCTTGTGTGGATTTTAATTCTATATGCATTTTATGTTAGAATAGTGGTTAAAGTCCTACTTAAATCATTTTTGAGTTTTGGAAGGTTTAGGATGTCAATTTATCAACCTTCCTTTTGATAGGTTATTTCATTTGGGATTATTTTCTTCTATATTCATTTTAGTGCTTGAATTTTATCATAATGTTTTACTTAAGGTGTCTTGAGTATGTGACATCCTTTTACTATTCTTATGTTGTTTATGGTTAAGGTTAGGACTCATCCTAGTGGTCTGAGTACACAGGAGAGTTTCCTAAAACCTCTGAAATAAATCTTTTGAAGTATTGCAATTCTTTTGTCATGTTTTGGGTAGGGGAATAGGTACCCTAGGTGAGTGGCTCACCATAGGTGTTGGGACCCAAAGTGGTTTCCATGGGAACCTATGGGTGATTTTTTAATCAAGTGATAACAATAAAATTAACTTGGGAGGAGGATTCAAAAGATAATGAAAGACACATAATAATTCCCACATAGTCCTGTTGGAGTACCGGGACCATGGGTACCTATCAGGATGGATCCCTATTCATAAATGGGGGATCAAGGTTACATGGTTTCCAGGAAGGATCCCAATAAATAGGATATGTGATGACACTCACTTAGAGGGTATGCTAGAAACCTAAACCTTGTGTATAGTTAAGTGATATTTTGTTATGTCTTGTATTTATTTAAGTTATTGTTTTGTGAAGCCTTAGATTTCTTAGGGCCTTGTGTGGACCTTGGTTCTATCTCCTAGCATGGGGGAGTGTAACTACATGGTTCCACGTGGTTGGGTGGTTAATCTTATCAAGGTATTGTTCGCGGTTGCATGGATGACTTTGCCTTTGGATTCATGCTTGGAAGATGTCAAAGATTCTACTTCAGGGAATTGTAATCCTGATGTATTTATTTATTGAAAGCCCTTGTTGGGTAATGTAATGAAATGTAAATGAAGGGTGAATCAATGTAATGAGAATGGGTATTTCTAGGTAAAATGAAGGGAAAAGTTATGATCTAACTTGTATATGTCACAAATATTAAAATAATGTGGAATTTGTCATTTGTTTCCCTCTAATGTTATCTTGTAATAAAGTAAGTGATCTCTTCAATGAAAATTTATTCTTATAGTTCTCTCTTCTTTTTTGAATAATGACCTAGCTTATATTGATATGATAAGTAAGTTCTCTTATATAATTGACAATAAAGGAATATTATGAAATGATTGGTTTATGAATGAACTTTTGTTTATGTCAAAGAGAAATGTTATTGTTAGATAAGAAGGTCTATATGAAATGATAAATGATAATGGAATTAAAATTGTGGAATAGTTTCATAATTGAGAAAGGAGATGCCAAATATTAAGAGAAGTTTATAGAAAAGAAGTACAAGACATTTCTGGTTTAGTGTAACCTGTGATAGTAACTCAATAAAATGATTTACATATTGTTAACTCATGATTAATGTTAAGAATTAGTTAGTAACACTTTGTTTGGTGCCTTAAAATATATCTAGTAGGATGTACATCTAGGTGGTGGGGTATGTGATAATGAATGATAACATTTACACTAATGTCTATAGGAAACTAAATTTCTAAGATAGTTTACAAATGTTATGAATTCCATTAGTTAGTTATGAAGAATGGATTGTGTTGGTGAATTAAATGATGGTGAATAATCATTGAAACATGTCCATGAGACAGTAATCATTTATTCTGAAGTGTTATAAATATGTTAGAAATGTAATTTATTATGAAGCTCTTAAATGTAATGAGATTAATAAATATTGTTTGAGTAGTTGTGTTAGGGAACCTATGAGGACTAGGAAATCTTCAGCTATGATACATTCCATTTTTGTGAGCATATGTGTATCGACTCTTTTGGTAATGCACGTTGTAATAGTTCAAAAAAAAATTGACTTCATCTTTAGAGATTAGATGGTCATTCCTCCTGGGTTCCCTGGCGGGGCATTACAAGAGACAAGGTAATGTGAGCAATAAAATTACTTTAGAAAATGTTGATAAGATTATTTCCATTATTCAATAAATGTTGCAAAATATGTAAAGGAGAAAAGGGAGTCTCACAAAGAGAAATTTATGAATTTAGAAGATTAATTTAATAAGGTGCAAGAAAAATTATGGGTTGTAGTGGCGGTTAGTTTTAAAATAATCTAGAATGACATAGATGGGCTTAACCAACTGAATTAATAGGCTTAAGTTTTTTAGGGTCTTTCCAAAGGTACGTTGGGTTCTCCTATAGAAATTTTGAAGAGTAAAGCAAAGAGAGATGTGTCCATGCATATAGACATCGGTACAGGTTGTGTTCCTAGTCCTTCATTTGGTACTCATACTTGGAATAAAGGTAAGGATTCCTAGGACAATATAGTTCATAAGGTTCTTAATATTAATGCTAATGTAATACAAAAATGTGAAGAACTACGGAAAAATCTATAGTAAGTGTTGAGTTTTTGGATCTATATTTTGTTTTCTCTTGGTTCACATTTGTGTGGCTTCTATTTAGTATATTTTCTCTAGTTTTTTGGTTGTCTCTTTTTTTAAAGGTTTTTAGGGTCCCTTCAAAACCTCTTTTCCTTTAATAAAAAGATATAAATTGAATTACATTAGTTATAATAAATTTACATATATGTAAAAACAAGAGTTCTTGATATTTCCAAGAAACAAGTAAAAGAAAACATTAAAAATCAAGAGTGTAAACTAAATGTGAATAAGGTGTCGAGTGGTGGAAATAGCTTGTTATCAAGGTACCAAGAAGTTGTAACACACACTTGAAGAAAATTTCTATATGCAAACTAAGTTCATTGACAATAACAACTAAACACATTAAAAATTTGAACCAAGCTTTCCTAATAATATTTTTAATTTGTGTATGAAGGAGACTAACTGTTATTTCATACTGCATGCATAGTATCTAATTAAGCAAGAACAAAGAGACTAAATTGAGACTATTGTTCAACTACTAAAACCTCATTGATCATATGCATTGATCATATGCATTGATCATGAAAATGTCTTATGGATCTTGTGCACCCACAAATAATGTGTTCATGCACTCAAGATATGAAACAAGTGTGGTGACCACAGTAATGACAGTCATGATATTTCTATCAAATCATTTGAATTCTACACTTTTATGTTTTCAGAGATGTTTTCCCATTAATTTTTGAGATATAATAGAATCTTGTTTAATATACATGGAGACTGATTGTGTTAGTGAAAATGAATCACAACTATCAATTTGATCTGTTCCAACATCTATGTGTCATGGTTACTCTTGAATGATTGGGGGTCGATCACCATTTCAAAAAAGAGATAAAAGAAATGCTAGATTGTGTTTAGAAGTATGTATTTAATGTGTCGGTCGTCAGGATTAAACAACATACTTTAAATATTTGAATTATTTATGTGGTTCATATGAAATTAAGTTTTTAAAGTGATTTTAATTAAATTGATTTTAAATGAGCCTCACAAATAAGTCAAGGATTGAAAAAGGTGGTTTTAGATGATTCTTTTAAAGAATTCAAAAATTGGACTGTGCTATTGAATTCATTGCTTATCTTATAGAACTGAACTACTTCCCTCTATTTATAGAGTACTTGCAAGAAGTTGAGTCCACTTTTTGTTCAAAAAGTGGAAGGGTTTCCCTATTTTTCAAAATTTGTCCCTATTGACCTAAAAATTTGAAGCATGTAAAGATTGAATCTTAGAAAAAGTTAGTAATAGGAAATATAATAATCAAATTTTAGTTTTTAAATATGCAAGTTATATTAATAACCACATCATAGAAATTGATTTTCACTAGGTGTTTCCAAAACTACTATTTAAAAGTCACTTTCTTAAGACTTTCCATGCTCATGTACGACAACTATAATTGGACCTAAATGAAAGTAATTTTTTTAATCCTTTTGGGTTATGATTTGTAAGACACTCAAGATTGACGAACATATTTTTTTGTAATTTTTTTGAAAAAAAAAATTCTTCTATTTTTTTATTGGGCATAATTTCTATTTTGAAAATCCCTGGAGTATAGAAAGAATAAATTGACCTAAACTCATCATTTCTTTATTTTATTTTTTTATTAAAGTGAAAATAGTTTTCTCTAGCTTGATAAAAATATATTTTAAAAAAATATATGTGAAAACATTAAAGTTATTAAAAAATAAGAAAACTTGTTGTTGCACGCGTATGGACCTGTTTTGTTAGAAATTGTTTCAAAAATAGTAAAATTAGTCCACTTAATAAAATAATATTTTTTAAAATCTATGCAATCATATCTATAATGGGTTTAATTTTGTGAAAAAATATCTAAGAAACGTCTCCCACCAAACATGAGTTTCGCAAACAAAAACTTCAACTAGAAGTGGACTCAACTTCTTACACTTACCCTATAACAACTATATTACCACCATTTATTGGAATAACATTCTCCCAAATTTCTCAATCAAGTTATAGTAAAATTGAGCTGCTCATTTGATAACATATCAATTGGATAATATCAAGCATAATTTTAGTAATTATTAACAACTCTACCCTATACTACATAGTAATTATTCTTTTTGAATCTTAAAATTAATTGTGAATTTATTCATTATACTATGAAATTAATCTAAGTTTGATTAACCTAGGGAAAAACTCCATGGTTAAGCATGATTGAGTTGGAGTAGTACTGGAAATGGTGATCTCCTGGGAAGGCCCAATGCTTCACCTCTGTGAGCATCAGCTAGATGAAATGATTGTTAAATATACCATTCATTCTCATGAGAGTTTGGTTCTTGTGAACCACTTCCGATAAAATATGGGTTAATAAGTTTGACTTAAAAACTACATAGTTATATTGTGATAGCAATATAATAATATTATGAAATCAATTCATTGGTATTGGGAAGACATGGGCATAGGGTGAGTGAGAAAGAATGTTATAGGTGATATTGATGATACAACAATGGGCCTCTGAATCCTTAGACTTCATGGATACAAAGTACATTCAGGTAACATCATAGTAGGTTGATTTCTATTTGAGGTACCTAAAGTCAATTTGGTTTAAACAACATATTGTAAGCTTTGAATCATTCCTATGACTAATATAAAATAACAATAATAGGTGGGTTCTATTTGAAAATCTAGTGTGATTTCAAATCAACTGTCTAAACAAATTAAAACTCAAAATATGTTATTTAACCTTTCCCTTCAAAATGAATCCATTGTTCAAAACTTTTAAACATTTTATTGAGTTAAAGTTTTTTTCTTCCACTAAATTTTTTCTCTTCTATTTTAATAGATGTGTTGGTGTTTGAAAATGTTTATGCTTTGAAAACCACCAATATACCTTGAGATTGGTATTAGGAGTGGTTAGCTCCAAGTATGAAAGCTATGTAAGGTAACTAGACCAACTGTAGGGACAAGACTCCCCTTTGCACTTATGGCTCTGTTAAACCAAGGTGGGTACACCTAATCCAGATAACATAAAAATCTTTACATCTCTTTATCACTCTGGTTTGTAACAATAGATAATGGTAAGAAATTGCTAAATGATAACCAGACATTCATTGAATCTCCATTACCATGTAGGACATCCAACCAAAAACCATAGGATATGAAAGAACTTAGTAATTTTTTTGATGTAAATTTGTAGAATATAGCTAAACCAGATCAAACATGCATCAACAAGGGATGTACTGCTTCTTGATCATTGCCTTATCCATTGGGTAATATTTCAATACTAATGCTGAAAATAGGGACACACCTATTGGAAAAGACTCAAAGTCATAAATCCAAGAAGCTCAGACCATACACTTCTTATAGAATCCTTATGTAGATACACTAATTTGAATCTATGATATATCCAAAGCAACTGAGAAAAGTTGATATTAAGTATGATGTGTCAAATTTCTGCATCAACATGATTGAGAAACTACACCACTCAATAATATGCAAAATATCAAAAGAACTTTCTATCTTATCTTGAAAATAGTTTGAAAATAATCTACTATATCCTCAGAACCAAAAGAAACTAAAGCCACTCTAAGACTCAAAAATTCTGGAACCCTTACAAAAGAGAAAAGAAAGGGATTGATAAAACCTTGGGATGTTGAAGAACAATGCCCTAGGGTTCTTAAAAATCTGATTTAAAACCATAAAACACCCCCTCATCATAAATGCATTCAACTCTTATCCAAACAACACCCTATGACTGCGGCTATACAACCCAAAAAAATAGTTTTATCTCTCTACTCTTACACACCATGGGACACGGAGCCATTAATTTAAAACCCTCTGAAAGAAATTCAAAAATTAGTTGCAACATCTATTCTTGGTGTCAGAATCAGTATCAACAGCTCAGATTAATCCTTTTCACAACTTTGAAACCCGATCGTTGATCTTCCTTTAAGTTACCTAGGCTTCAAAAATTAGATCCTGCCAAGTGTCGCCCCATAGCAATACCTTGAAGATTAAAAATATGCATCTTTTCCTTTGAGGCTTCATTCCCACTGTCTAATCAAGACAAACTTACGGTACATTTAATCTCCTTTAAAACCCGGTACCCATGACCTTAGCAGAGCTACATGTCACTTAGGTGCAATGCCTTAAGAACCAATCTTGTTTGCATCTTTCCTTCAAGGAAAAATGCCCACCGTTGGATGAAAATAATCTATCTGGGCGTAATCTTTACTTTAAGTCTCAGATCTGGCCTACCACTTTCCACGTGTCAGCCTGTCACATTTCCTTGATGGTTAAAAACTTGCATCTTTCCGACCAAGGCAAAGTGCTCACCGTAGATCTTCGTCTAATTTTTCAGAACTCTTTTTAACCTGCCTTTGACCAGAGCACTTTCAATCCCTTGTATCTCAAAATCACTAGATGTCGGCTTAACTCTAGTTTTAATTATGAGATTTAGAGACAAGGCTTGTCTCTAAATCGCTAAATGCTTGGCCTTTACTATGGTTTATCCAGAGACTTAGCGATAACCACTGCTCTTATGATCCACTTGGACACGTGTCTACATCTTGTCACATCTCAGCTTTGCATCTCCTGATCACTGAATATTTTTCTTGACTTTGACTTCATCTGGAGATTTAGTGACAATTGTGCATCTTGGTCTGGATCAACGGTCCATGTTGAATCTCTGAACACTTTGCCTAACTGTAGTTAGATCTCAAGATTCAGAGAAAAGGCTATCTCATAATCGCTAAATAAAAGTCATTAACCATAGTTTGATCTCAAGGTTCAGAGATAAAAGCTATCTCTGAATCAGTGGGTTCTTTTGTTAACTCTGATGTAATTTAGAGATCCAGTGATAGCCTTCTGATCTTTACTAGCATCTACGGTCCTCTCTGAATCTCCATACTTTTTGAGACTTAACCATGACTTTATGAGATTCAGCAACACAACATTAACTGTCAAGTCCTTCCTTCATCGCTAGATATCCAAATGCTATGAAATCAACCGCCAATATTAAGAGATCAGGAGATAACCGCCGCACCAATTCACTCAATGAAAAGAGCATATTCCATCTCAATTGTGAGATCAAGAGACAAGACCTATGATAGAATAAAAACAAAAGGGCTCGGCTAGGAAATATGACAATAAGCACATGGGGTTAAAATACTTAAGTGGCATGAAAAGTAACTTGATAATATAAAAAGCCACAAACACTTAAGTTTTTTCAAACATGCAAATGGTTTTAGGGCCTAAAGGCAAATAAGACATTGGAACCAAGCCTAGAACACTCAGAAAAATTCCAGGAAGACACCATTAAAGCCAAATTTTTAACAGACCTAACAAGATGCCCTGAAAACATTCAATGATGAATATGGAGAGTTCTTTTTATTCATGGGTGAGACACATAGGGGAGTTATAGATATGCTAAATGTACATCACTCCTCCCAAGTTGCATTTCTAGGAGAAAAGACAATGGAAGAATTAAAGCTCTGTACAAAGAGATACTTAACAAATGTCCTAAAAATTTGAGGGGCTTTCAACAAGTGGACTCTCAAAAATGACATTTGAAGAGAGGTTCATAAACTTGACTACCAAAAATCTATACAAAGAGATATTTAAAAAATGTCCTACAAAGTCGAACGACATTTGACAAGTGAGCTCTCAAAAAGAACATTTGAGGAGAGGTTTATAGACTAGACTCCTATTCTAAATATTATTTTTGTAAGTAAATGTGATTCTATGAGGCTCATATATATTATCCTAAATATCATTTTTAGGAGTGTTTCCAAACACCTAAATAATTATCTCAGTGTTTCCCTTTCTAAATTTACAGGTAGAATATGTGCTCAAATATGCATGGCACATAAGTTTTCCCAAGTTGGAGGCAAGAAGCTACATAGAACAATATCGGGTAAATGATGTTTGGTTGGAAATTTTATTTACTTGTAAGGATAAATATTCATTATTTTATTACACCTTTTGTAATATTAAACAAGTAGAGAAACAAAATCTAAACAACATACAAAGAAGACAAAACACAATAGACATGATTTTATCGTGGTTCATAAATTTGCCTATGTACACACTCAAGCAGGGAATTCTAGTATTAACACAATATCCAATATACAATACAATAATCCAATCCAATATTAAATACATAACTATACAGCCATTTATAAAGAGCTCTTCTAAATACGAAGAGAGGAGGGAAATGAATGGTCATGTGACCTTTGGGCTTCATATCCCAACATCTTCAGGCTTATCCCACCATCTTCAACATTAATAGTTTTTACTTTTTCTAGTGAGTATTCATTTTATTTGCAAATTTCTTATTAGGATTCCATGCTTTAGCAACCAAAAGTATTCAGATCTGAGAAAACTTGAATTTGATGGGGTTCAACATATATAGTGATAGGAAATCCTTGAACTCTGAAGGCACATACCTGCCAACCTAAATGATATAGTACTACTTAGCTTTTATTGCATATTGATGATGATCGTTTGGTTGAAATTAATTTTTTAATATTAATGTTTGAGCCAGAATTTTCTATGTACAGGGCGGTTTACACAAAAGCTTCCATCGCTGTGTTAATTTTAACGTATTGTTTTGAGCCATACGTCTCTATCAGCTCACGATGTTGCATTATTTTCTAAGGTAGTTACCAAGTAATGATAAAATTTGATAAAATTTGGAATGGTAATATAAAATTTTCTAATGCTACTTAAATGTAATGAGTATAAAATATATCATTCATTCTTATTAGAGATAGGTTCTTATTGTATGCACCCTAAAATGGTCGCCTAGACTTTGGGCCCCATTTTATCATTTTTATCAATTTATTAAATTTCTGAATCAATGCTTTGGAACATTTTCAATTCAAATCAATTTCCTTGATCAAATTGTAATTTATTCAATTCTTTCAATATTTCCTAAGGTTTGATCATTTTTATCTAATTAAAATATTTAATTTTCTTTTTAATTAAATAAAATTTATCTTATTTAATTAAAAGATTTAATCTTCCTTTTAATTAAATAAAATTTATCTTATTTAATTAAAGTAAATTTCTCCCTTTTAATTAAATAAAATTCTTCTTATTTGATTAAATTCAATTACTCCCATTTAATTAAATAAAATTCTTCTAATTTATTTAATTATAAAGAAAACCCCTCTTTTAATTAAATAAATAAAAATCCCCACTTAAAGCTCTTCTTTTGATGAAAAAGGAAATAAATTAAATAA
>MU223992.1:2330974-2352651 GCA_018584345.1 Thuja plicata | reverse complement strand
TTCCTTTCATAGATTAATCATGCATTGTTATCATTTAGATTAATTTCTTTTCATGCATTGTTATCATATAGAGTAGATCTCATTTTCATGCATTGAATCTCTCATTTCATGGTGTACTTGCATGGGCTCTAACTAGATCAATCTGAGGGCCTCCATTTCAAACCTTTGCACTCCATGACTAGAGAGCTATGAGTCGATATTTGAGGCCTCATTCTTAAGAAACCTTGGATGGAATGAGTCATAGAAGTGTGACACATTTTCATCACACACTTGTGTATCACTACTTATAGAACATGGGTTGATAGTCAATGGACTCTTGGTTTGTTAGTGAAGTTGAATGTATCTCAATGGCCGTCCATAGTTCAAGTCTTAGTGAGTGCAAGTATCTGACATCATAAGGGATGAAGATGGGATTGTTCCCCCAGGTCCTTGGTGGATGGAAAATATTCCATCAAAATATGGGTCACTATGTCTAACTCAAAAACTACACTGTTGAATTCTGATATTAATGTCATAATATTAAAAAGTGTTTTAAATTCCAATTTAAAAGTTTAAAATTATTAGTTAATTGGATTAAAATATATGTGAGTAAATTAAAAAACTTATAATATATATGTTTAAAATTGTTGTGTCCTATATATTGATCGACATTTTATATTTCTATAATAATTTCTATTTTATAAGATTTTTTAAGTTTTTTTCTTTACTAAATTTGTTCTAATTGGTGTCTTTGGATGTCATGCCCCAAGAAATTTTATTTTTTTCAAGTGTGTATATTACAATAAAGGAAATTGCATGAGAAGGAAGAAAGAGACAAGGATATGATATATTGTCCTACATTTGAAATTTGGTATGTATCATAATATTTAATTTTCTATCTAGCATCCCTCAATATAGAAGAAAAAATGGGTTCAAGGTAAATATGTACCTTCACTATATATATATATATATATATATATATATATAATTCCAAATTCTCTGTGGGATTAGGCACAATATTCTTGCCCTCTATTCTTTTCACAAGAGACTTCTTTGCAAGTAATATGTTCTCAAAAATTTGTGATGGGTCCAAATTTCTTCATCTTGTGTCTCTCACTCGATGTTTAATTTATGATAGAAAAAATTATGAGGTATGATTCTATTTAATAATTCTTTCACCCTTCCTAATACGTATACACATATATCTATTTAAAGTTCATTCATCTTCTTAGTCTCTCCAACTGATCGACTAGAAAATCCTAAGGGTTGTCGCCCCCTTGTCAATAGATAACTAGACTTAGTGGCTAATCAACAAGGATTTACCAAGGGTAAGAGCTTTCTACTATTTTATCTCTATCCAGCCAAGGTGGATGTCCCTCTAAAAGTATTAAGATTTTATGATGGATATGCATTAAACAAACAAAGAAGGCTACGCAATGACAATATACCAAGGAAAATTGCCAAGTGTTTCTCATTCTGCTACACTTTTGGTAATATTAATCATCTAAGCTATTTGAGACATGGACTAATCTACTCCTACTCTAAAAAAAAAAGAAATTGATTTCGATTTTATATTTTTCTCCTAATCATATCTATCCAAACATCTTAGACTAGTGTAAGTTCATTGGGCTATAGAGTTGAATGAAATAAATTGTATTCATTTTTCCTCACAATACAATTGCAACTCAAAAATTCAAAATCCTTGCATCAACATTAAACATGCACTATTATTAAATTATTCTTACAAATACAAAGCACTTTCTCACATTCCTAGTTAACTATTTTAAGCATATGAATTCCTTCATTGAAAGAAATCTAAAAATAATTGACACAACACATAAGTGATAGGTTGAAAAACTCAAATATACTTCATACAATGAATTCATGAAAAATATTTGAGTACATTTTGGAGACAATAAAATGACACTACAAATTTCCTTGATTCTAAATTACTACTTTATTAGACAAAGCTTTCACAAGTTAAAATATTCTATCCATAAATCTCAAAAGTTGACTCTATTCTATTATGCTCTCTAGAGAACATTTAAAACGAAGTCTACAAGGTCCTAGTATTCTCTTTAGAAGATAGAGAATACAACAAGCCTCAAACCAGTTTACTAGGTGAAATAAAATTATAACTAGAATGATTGCCTATCCTTTTATCATATGCTCCAGTAAGGCATAGAAGATCTACGAGCTATTATAAATAAATTGCATTCATGAAAGAAGGAAATGTGATCTTGCAACTACTAGAGAAGAAACTAGATGGATTAGTGATGTGTCATCCCTAAACTTCATGATGACACTAAATTGAAAGAAAAGAAGAAAGAAGTTACAAGATTCTGATGAAGGCACTTTTCTTATCATAGCATTTTCAACTGCATAGTTTTTTTTCTGGCTCCATAGAACACATGTGGAATAATTGGGCGAAGAAAGGTGTCTATTAAAAGATAACTACAAAACAGAGTGAATTCTTGTTATGGCTTTATTATCACAGGTAAATCTAGCTAGAAAATTTTCAAACATCAAAATTGCAGGTCCCAACAAGGGTCACAACTAATCCTTCTCTTCATAAAACTACCTACTCCAAGCCTCAATTTTCTCTGCAGTAGGTCATTCAAACTCTCGTATGTAATATAATCATTTAGGAATTACTTTGCACTTTGTATCTCAAATATTTCTAACATCACTGATGAACTTTATGTATCATGGATCTTTTTCATACAATCTATCCAGAGTATTGTGATATACATACATATGAAAATGATGCCCATTATAATTTTTTTTTACAATAACCTGTACTAAGCCTCTAAAATTTTATTTCCAAGATTTCAGGGCTTTCATCTAGCTTTGTTCATCCAAAATAGTTAGGATTACCCAATGATCAAAAGTATGAAAAAATTCAATTCTTCCATTTATATTTTTCTCCTTTGCTTCAACAAATGGGACCTCCTCAAGCACTATCTTGATAATTTTATTTGTTGGCTTGATTAGAGGTGGTGCATTGGTGAGGTGTTGAGTTACAAGAACTAAATTTTTTGAAGTCATTTTTTTTTGTTTTCATTCAGCATATAATAGTCTTAAGACTAGCAATACTTACTTGCATTTCCAGGCAACATGAATCAAATAGTGGTAACTAGTATATAAATCATCAATTTTGTTTAGAAAATTATTTACCGTGTATTTTAGCATACTCTCTACAACTTCAACAACTCTTCCTTTCCCTATTTATCTAGCCTTGTGTAATAAGTCTTTGAATTCTTCAACCTTAGCTTTTAATTTTGTAACTTATACAAAAGGAGTTTCACTAATAGTTACCATGATTTTTGTAAAATGGGGAGGATCCTTGAAACCATAATAAAGCTTCATTCTTTCACATTCCATGTAATTTTGATTGTAAAATTCAGTTAAAGAAACCAAATCAGAAATGGTTTTATCATATTTTTTGAATTGATTATACAACAACCTACATAAAAATTACAGAGTATATATTGATCTTAGAGGCTTCAACAATAGTAGTATCTCCCAGATATATTATTATAGTAGCATCTCTTATTTCTTCAACTCCTTGTAGTGGTTTTCATTTATTTGTCCTTAGGGAAATTTCCCATTGTGATAATGATTTTAGCCTAGGATGGTACCCCATTCCTCTAACACCCAATTCATTGTTGAATTATAAAATAAATTGTGGGTCATCTTGCTTCTTAATTTGATCAAGTAAAAGTATGTCTTCAAGATCTGAACTTGGTACAAGTAGCATGTCACTTTCAAGCACCATCCTCCTAGGCTCCTTAGGTATAATTTGGATGTTTTCCAAATCTCTTCCACTAAGAGATGGATTATCCTTTGTAGCTTCCATCATTTTCCTTTTCAACTAGAACCATTAAAACTCTTGGCCTTGAATAAAATTTTCATCCTCCAAAAACTGCTTTGCAGTAATCATTCTTTCATCATCAATCATTTCCAAAGGCTTGGGGACACCTAGATATTTTTTATCTCTTACAATTTAATCAGCAGGATTGATTCAGGGGGAGAAGGGAGTTGCTAATAAAATTCTTCCTTATATCTTGTGCTACACATGACATCAATTACCTCCTCTCTGTTTATAATTTTCTCTATCTCTAAATATTAAACTAGAGGGATGGGTTCATTCATTTTTTGGATCTTTAGGGGAGGTCCCCCTAGGTATACTTGAAAGAGATGATGACATTATTTTTCCATTAGTATGCAAACAACACTTTCGGTAATCATACATTGAAAGATAGAACAAAGAGCAAACTGAAAATTAGATATAAAGAGATCACCAAAAACTGCTAAGTACAAAGAGAACTGATGACAAAACTTTGTGTGGACACCGAAAATGCAAAGTTAGAAGGATAAAGAGGAACCCAACAGAGGAACCTGGCGATAAGGATATAGTGCATACCGAGAGATAGTTAAAGAGAAAACTGAGAGAATAGTTCAATAAAAGAAACCTGAAAGAAAGTCAGCTGATTTCATATCATAACCAACCATCAGAAAACAAAAGTCAGTTGCAGCCCGCAAAAAGTGGATATGACTTCCACGTCAAATAAAATAGTCTTATTCTATTTATAGAATCTTGATTTGTTTTTAAAACCATTTCTTTAGGGACAAGAAACATGAATGTAAGTGCTTTAATTAGTCTAACTAATTTAAAACACATAGACTAGGAGATCAAGGTAAAAATTGTAAACATGATCTTAGAGTTAACATTTTTTTTTGTGAAACTTGATGATGTCAATCTATCTTATAAATAGATGATGCAATCATTCATTATACATGTGTGAATATAGAAGAGAGGATGACTGAATCCTATGAGCACATCTATGGATCATATTGAAAGTTTCAAGAACCATAATAGCAAAAGGTGAATTTGGTTAGAAAGAACAAAGGACATAGGCTACCAAGAATCAGAGGTATTATTCAATCACATTAGGTGATAATATTATTCATGTAAACTTAAATGGATCTGTATTACAAATAGGAGATTGCATTTACCAGGTCAAATTATAATTTTCTATCATTCTAACAAGTGGAGAAAAGTGTAAAAATCCTTTCAAGGAAGGTGGATTTAACAGTCCAACTACAAATCTTTTAACCGAGTGCACACTCAACAATGATGCTAAATCTCTTAACCAAGTAAACTTTAACATGTCTCCATAGGTACTCTTAACCGAGTAGATCATCAGAAGTGATCAAATTGTAAGCCTTAACCGGCCCCTTCCAATCTGCAAATAGTGAAGATTTTGTGGGTGCCATCCCCACCGTAGTTTTTACTTCCTAACAGGAGTTTTCTGCGATATCATATCATGTGTTATGTGTTAATTACTTTCATGAATTTTCACATGTATGTTAAGTTTATGAATTGATATAACTCACATCAAGGTAGTATAGATCAGATGAATGGATATACAATTGATTACACAAAGGTTAATTGATTAAAGGGTACAAAAGTTTTAGAGGTACTGATTCACCCCTCCCCTCTCAGTACATACTTCATGTTAATTCCAACAAAAGCTACATTTGTTGCTTGTTCACCCATTTCTTGTGTTCTCATTGTCATTTTTTCTTTTAATTATCCTAATGTAGGGGGTACATGTTCCCTGATTTGTTGCATTGCAGGATCTCTAGCATATATTTCTTCAAAAGTTTCCTACATTTTTTTTTATCCTTTCAACTTCATAGTACATATTTGAGAAAACCCCTCTAAAATTAAGGTTTGCATATTTCTTCTCCTTTTAATTCCTTTCCATGATAGTCTATTTCTTTCTTCTCTGATGATTTCAACAACCTCGGTATAATTTCTTATAACATCCTCATCATAATACACATCATAGAAATAATGAATCATTTTGAGTCTCTCATGTTTTATCTGATCCATATAACCTTCAAGGTCAAAATGTCTGAACTTTGCACATTTTTAGTGGTATAAAATCTTCAAGTACTCTTCAACTTGTTCTAATATATCCCTGCTAATAATTGAATCTTTAAATATAGTGATATGTGGTAAATGTGCAGCTTTTTTTTTTAATAACCTTATGCTCCTCTATCCATATCATTTTCCACATGATTTCCAAAAATGCAAGTATTAGAGAAACAATATGAGGAAGAAAATGGGGAGCTACATGAGATCCATAAACTCTAATGAGAGTGTAGTTTCCAAAGAAAAATTAGTCAAAAAATATTTATGTTTAATGTCATCATCAGGCTTGATGGTACTCAAACTCAAGAAATATTGTATTTTAGGAGTCAGTCTAGTATAATTCAAACCACACCAGGTCATAATTCTAATAGAAAAGTGTTGATGCAAAGCAAAATAATGAGAATTTTCACACTTATTTTCCCACAAACAACACCAACTATAATACCCACTCACTAGCATGTGGGAAAAGGTGTCAATTTTCTTTTTCTTTTTCTTTTTAATGAGGGTGAAACCCTTCCCACTATGGCTATGCTTATAGAATAAATGTATGTAAATACTATACATGATTATCACCTTTATTTGATGTCAAACCAATGTATTAGTGAATGTTTTCATTATTTATTATAGGTTATTTATTGTTATATTTATCTTATTTTGTTTTAATTTCCCATCACACAATTACTGGATGTATGGATCCAATGTCATATCAAACTGCACTTATAGATATGTCTAATGATAACTCTTAATAGTGACTCATTTGTCTTCTTAAATTTGTCAGAATCGTTGTTGTTTGAGGTGTTGACATTCATGTTTTGTAGTTGATGTCAACATATGTTTTAGTTGGATGCATTAGAAGCCTCAAAAAGACTTGTATAGGCAAGATTGATAATTGTGTACAAATATTGTACGGTGTTTTAGTATATGCGACCATGGAGTTGTGTATAGAGAAGTATGTATACCTTATATATAAGGTCATTGGATTTCATATTTCTATTTGTATGAGTTATAGCTATTTTGGTAAAAATGGGTTATAGTACAGTGACAGAGGATTATGATAGAGATGGTCTCTAAGTTTTTGGGATAACTTGGATGTGAGCATGAGTTATGATATGTGAGCTTAAGGCATGACAAAAGATGCATGGGAAAATATTCTTTGTGATTATTGGGTCACTGAATTCTTGATGACGTCAAATGTGGCGTGTAGACTGGTAAAGACCTATTTAGGGCCGACCACAAAGATGTAATGTGTTTAGTGATTGGCGAGTGTGAATTATGGATCTTGGCGCATAATTGATGATTTTTATTTGTTATTTACTTTTGTAAGCTACCGTGTGTATCTTAGCAAGGGTCATTGTAATTAATTTTATAATGGGGAATCTTAAAAAGCTTACCTAATTTCTTGTTGTGACTTGTATAAAGGAAAGTAGCGTCTTGATGTGAAAATGATGGTATGGATTTGATACTATGAGCATGTGGATGTGATTTCTGCTAGATGTAGAGAATTCATTATGTTTGTAATGCAATTTATTGGAGCTGTATAGGCAAATCAAGTTTTTATCAGTCATTTCATTGTTATAAGTATACTTTTATACTTTTATTTGGATAGTGGATCCAGAATGTGTATTTAACCTTCACTTTAGGCAGTGTGCTTGGTCAGTGAGCTCATCATTTCTTTAAAATCCTAATAGGGTTGAGAAGACTCCTAATAGGGTATGTCCTTTAACAGGGACTATGTACTAGATGTAATAATCAGCTCCTAACAGGGCTACATCTTCAAATAGGGATACAATATTTTTAGTGCATTATTTGTGGGTGTTAATTCTCACAGGTTTTTTTTTCCTTAATAGGGTTTTCATGGACAATAAATACTTATGTTATGGTGTTGTTCTTGAAGTGATTATATTTGCATTGAGTAATGGATTTTAAGTTTTCAAAATTAAATTATTTGCCACATAACTGATTAACCCCCTCCTCTTAGTTGTATTATTCCTAAAAATTGGTATCGAAGCTTGTGGTCCTCTGAGAGACAACTTAACCTCTTTAGGTGTTTCTGAGATGGCTTACTATAGGAACGAGAGTCCAAAATTTGGACAGTTGGAAGAACAAGATGAGAACTCATCTGATCTTCTTGATAATTGATTATTAGATGATTACAAAGAAGGATGAACCGATCAAGGTAGAAGATGAATTAGGAAGTGATACTGAAGAAGAAAGGAATTTTTTTTATTTCAATATGGTTGCAAGAGAAGCACTGATAAGCGCACTCTTTGAGCCATAATTTATAGAGGTTAAAGATCTTGATTCAGCTCAAAAAATCTGGACAAGACTAGAGGCTCTATATGAAGGAGATCAGTATACTAAGAAGGAAAAACTACAAAACTGGAAGGCTAAAATGGAGAATCTAAGGATGTGAGATGATGAGAATGTCAGAGCATATGTACAAAGGGTTACAAACGCTATTACTGGAATCAGAAACTTAGGAGGAACATATATTGAAGATGAAGTGATCACAAATATTCTTATATCCTTGACACCCCCCTAGAAAACTAAAGTGCAAGTGATAAAAGAGATCATAGCACTGACAAAAAAATTCAACAAATAATTTGTGATTGCTAAGCTGGCCACCTTTGAGACCATGGAGTTATAGGATACATTACCCAAAGTAGAGTCAGTATTCTAGGCTACCATTCATAATGAAAAAAAGACTTTATTAAGCCTTGCGAGCACTAGCAGAAGTAATATACATGAAGAGCTTGGATAATATGTTGATGAGTGGGCAGAGATAGAAGAAGAAGAAAAGAAACTAGATGAACTTATGGCTCTTATAGATTAAAAAAAAAAAAAGGAAAAGAGAGGAAAGGGTAAATTTGAAGGAAAATTAGCCCTAAAATGTTTTTCTTGTAATACAATTGGTCATTTTGCATCTACATGTCCTACAAGGGTTCCTAAGTATAAGCCTAAGTTTTATAAGTCTAATTACTCCAAGGATAAGGAATGCTACTATGCTAGTGAAGGTGTGTTTGATGATGATTCTGTGAATGGTTGGAATGAAATTGAATTTATTAATATTTAAGATGATGAACCTATTCATGAAGAAAAATCCTTAGTCTCTCATGTTGAAAATAAACCATATTGGACCATTGACAGTGATTTTTTACATCATATGACTAGTGATAAAGATAATTTATTCAACTAAGTAGATATGATGGTGGTGTAGTCATATTTGGTGATAACACTTGTAAGTTGATCATTGGAGTAGGTTCAATATCTCTTGATGGTAAGACCAACACTGATGATGTTTTACTTGTCCATGGACTTAAGCACAACTTGTTGAGTGTTGGTAAGCTTTTAGACAAGGGATATCATTTTACAGTTCATGGATGGAAGATGTACTATCAGAGGTAAATATAGAAACTTGATCGTATCAATAACTAAGTCAAGAGGTAATGTGTTTGAGCTTAATACTACAAAAACAACTTGTTTTGATGCAAAGGTGGATGATAGCTGGTTATGGTATAGGAGGTTGTGTCACATAAATTTTGATAATATTGTGAGGGCTCTTAACACTAATGTAGTCATAGATTTGCCCAAAATTGTGAAGCCTACTAACACTATGTGTAGAGAGTGTGTGATGGGAAAACAAACTAAGAGCGGCTTTTAGAGAAAATCATTTTCAACAAGAGGAAAGTTGGATCTGGTACATACATATATTTGTGGTCCTACAAGGACTAGATCCTACTATGGTGAAAGGTACTTTATACTTTTTGTTGATGACTATTCTTGTTGGAAATACAATATTGGGAAAGCAAGATACTGACAGGGGGGGTGAATTAGATCTTGAAATTTAATCACTTAAAACTAACTGATCCACATTCATACATATATGAAATTAATCTATCAACTACTAGCATCCACAACATGAAATAAATAACTCATGACACAGAATTTTGGTAACCTAGAAACCCAAATAGGTACAACTGGGGTGGGGATGACACCCATAAATTCTTCACTACTGTAGTAATAAAGTGTGCCTGTCAGGGCTACAAAAGTTTGATCACTACTGGTGATCTACTTGGTTAAAGGTCTACCTGGTTAAGATCTAAAGATCATTACAATATATCTTGTGACAGGCTTTCAACTTACAACAAAGTAATAACTTGGCTAAGAGATTTAGAAAGGTTTGCTAGAACCACTCCATTAATATATTTCACCTGATACAGTTGTTAGAATGTCTCAAGATATGATCCTTTGATGTGCACTCTGATGCTGATAATAGATCTCCTCTTTCCAATACCTTTTCTTATCTTATAATCTAATATGTGTTTACTCTGTTGTTCACTGCTCTGTCACTCTACTAGATCTATGCTTCTTCCTTAAAATAATTCTTAGTGCATCTCTTTGTATGCATACACTCTCTTCCCTCATACACTTTAGGGTTTAAGAAGAAATCTTAATATACTTTACGAATCTGGTGATTAGATCTAGATCAACGATCAAGATCAAAAGCTTATGCCACTTAGGCATTCCAATTTTTTGATTGGCTCCATGCCACGCATAGGATAAAAAAATTAAATGCATAATTAACTCCATTGAAATCATTAAATGCATGAAAAAGTCAGCCCAAAATAGTTTACCTACAAGTTTGTGTCATTCCTGACATGTATGTCAAAATTGTCTTGCTCGGCACTTAAGTCTCTGGCACTTGGCATGAACATGATCAACTTTTTCTTGATTTCCGAGTCACTCAGAAACCATAAATCTACTCAAAAATGACTATTTCAGATAGCTTGGCCTATACTAGATACCTTGGCCACAGTGATGACCAACTAACCTGCTTGGATAAATGACTAAGTATGGACACTAATGATCAATGAAACTTAGAGATCAACAATCTCCCCCTTTGATATTAGTGGCAAAAACACACTCATCATTTCTTTCCATCCAAAATTTGCCTAATTACACAATGTACTCCCCCTAGGAATATACTCCATACTACATACAAAAATTTACATAGTATACATGCCTTCAACAAGAATATTTATACATGATTTTGTTCCTCTTGTGCTGAACCCTTATTAGTTTCCCCCTTGTTTTTGTCACTGATAGATGGTGGGGTTAAGTTATACTTGTCCAAAAACTATTTATGAAGTTGTAATGTTAAATAAAATGATGTATCCCAACTATCCTTTACATACTTCATAACATGTAACTTGATTTCTAGCTCAGTAGCTAGACTCACCAAACTATCTGTAGTAGAGAGATGAGAATCCCTCTTGACTAAGACTTTTACAACTAAAAGTTCCTTCTGAATAACCTCCATATGAGGTATTAAGGAAGTCTGAATAGTTATTAACTTTTCTCTTATTCTACCATCTTTAGCCATAAGCTCGGATAATCTTCTTTGTGTATGAGTCAACTTATTAAAGTGTATGGAGCTAGTGCTAGCATCCATGCTTAATGAACTACCAGTTGACTTCAAATCTAATTGCAGCTTCTCAATAAGCTATAGATTATCCTTTGTGAAGAATTCTACATCACATAACTTTCTCTACAAAGAATAAACATTATTTGCAACTTCCTCAAGAATCTCTACAAGAGAAGAAAGTCCAACCTGTTTTGTAGCAATCTCTGCTGAGATCTTCTCCAAGACTTTGTTCTCAAATTTTCTTTTGGACCATTGCAACAACTTTTCATTAGCCTCCATTTTTTCATCATTGACCCTTTGCACAATGTGAACTAACTGTTACAGAATAGGTGCTTGAGGATTTTCATCTTCCATGTCAAAAGCTTTCACAAAATAATCTTTGATGTCATGTAAAACTTGCTTTTGTTTTTTATCTCTTTTAATTTCTTCTTTCCTTTTCTTCCTCTTAAGTAGGTCTTGAAGAGTCTCTATCTGTTCAAAAGATAAATCATTTGGATCCCATTTTAAAATCACAATGACTTCATCTAATGTGACATTTAGGTTTGGAGACTTCTTAATTATTTTCCTCCTCTTGAGTTCTGGTGAGCTGATGCTCGACTCTTTTTCATCAACACCTTTTCCTTCAACAGTGTTAGTTCCCATTACATCTATCAATTCAGTCAAGATTATCTGATGATTAGGCATACCCCTAGTTTTAGGACTAGTGGGATTAGATGATGTAGAGTATCATAGATCAACCAACACTTGTACAACCTCTTGTTCTTTAGGCTCAGTACCCTTTATCTCCTCTCCACTATCTAAAACTATTTTCCAACCTCTAAAATAGGTGGATTTTCAGTATTTACCTCTTGTTCTTCTGTCTTCTCTTTCTCGGCTTCTTTCTCTTCATCGGCCTTAGTACCCTTGATAGGTGATTCGATACTTGTGTCTGCCGTCTCATCCTGACCCTCGGTATCCAAATTTCTAGTGTCATAAATTATGGTGTCAATTAGACTATATGTTGTCAGATCCATAGTTTTCACTGTATCTGTTTTCTCTTTCAGTTCCACTCCAATCTTTTTAGATTCAGTAGCAATTTTTTTTCTTCTTTCTGTGGCTTAGAGGTGGTCTCTACTTCTTTCACCTTTTTCTCTGAGGTTCCTTCATCTAATTTCTTCTCTTTTGGGACTGACAACCCAAAGAGTTCTTTCCACTTCCTAATACTCTGTTGTACTACTCCTTCAATATCATTTCTCAAAATAGCATAGGCTCTGAGTTTAGGTATAAAATTATGCTTATTATCCTAAAAAAATTTAGCTAACTATTTCTTGGTTAGTTCTGGGATAACTCTAGCCAATGTTGCTTCTCGTATATGTCTTTTAGTCATCAATGCATATTCCCATTTACTCTAGATAAAAAGTCATAAAGTTATGTTGGGACATTATTTCCTATCTCTATAGGTGTCATCTTGGAATTGTTCATCATGTCTAAAAGTGCTTCCTGAACCTTATGCTTATCTTCTATCTTTAACTTCTCATACTTGATAAATTTAAATCCAGATAACCCTGTAGAACTTTTGATGTTCTTACATACCTCATCAATGTATGTGGGGTGTTTGAATGATGCAGTAGGTACATTGTTGGGTTCATCAGTTTCTATCTTTTCTTCATCACTATTTGGCTCCAAGTGTAGTTTTCTCCTTGGTCTCTTCATAGGTAGGCTCAGCATAGCCTTTGTTGTAACTTGTTTCCTTTTACCAGAATTGATCTCTCCAACATTCTTCTTTGTATACACCTTAGTTTGTACTGTAAGAGATGAAACAGTTGATGCCCTTGTCCTTGGACAGTTAATAGCAAGAGGGGTAACCTTAGGTTTTTCTTTGCTCGGATTGGTTACCTTAGCAACTGCTGGTTGCTTTCCTTTTATTTTCATAGGAATCTCTTCCTCAGATTCACTACCTTCTTCTTCTTTAGTAGATATGTCTTCTCCCTATCTAGTAGTTAGGCCTAGAGGTGCATCCTTTTCCTCCTCATCACTAGGTAACCCAACCATTTTCTTCAGATTCTTAACAATATTTTTCCTCTTCCTCTCCATAGTTCCAGCCTTCAAATTCATAGATATTTTGGCCTGAGCTATCAATCTCCTCTGCTAGGAGTGTTGTGATTGTTTTAGATGTCTCATCAATATTAACTTCATAAGGAAATGGTTGTAGCCATGATACCCTAGGTATTACTTCCTGAGCATAAGTGAAATCTGTCTCAACTAGAAAACAAATCTCTTCATAATGCTTCTCCACTAATGAACTAGGAATTCTACTTCTCAACCTCATTCTCTTCTTGAATTAAACAAAATATGTTCCCATAATATTGTTAAAGTTACTGCCTAATTGTTGAATGAATGCATTAATCTACTGAGTGATAGGTCTGTCCTTCTTCCAAAAAATATTTTCGAGTGTGGGAAATGAATTTTGTACATTGAAGAATATAAAAACTAGTAGAGAACATCACTTACATGATGAGTTATTTGCCTTCCTGATTGAAGAAAGTTTCTCTACCAGTTGCATCAACTGAAGCTCGGAAAGGTCGTAAGTATGATTCTTTTTCACTATCTTCCAAGATTGATTGACTGTCATACATGGAACACTGTCCAATCAGCTCGATTGATAGGACTTATTTGCAATTACCCTTACTCTGAAATCAAGATCCAAATCCTTGATTTTATAAATAGTCATGCCTCTATTGTTCCAAACTACTCCAGTATTAGCTGCTATATCTTCCTTGATCAGATCTCTCATGGTCATTTTCCTGCTAACAATCGGATACCTAGTTACCCTATGAATAATGTCTTTTGTAATCTTAATTTGTCCATTGTCCAGCCAAATATTCATGTCATGTACTTGGATTAGTACAATCTTAATCCATTCCATCTTAAAATCCTACAGGAAGTCTAGGGCACGAGTTAACTCTTTGTCGGCTAGATGTTTGAATTCATCTTTTAGAATTCTATTTTCACATAATTTGTTGTAAGATTCCCTCAATTCGTTGTCCCCAACATAATCAATTTTAACCATATAACAAGATCTTACATCATGTATCATAAGTACCTTGGGTGGAATTAATGATAGGGTTCCATTCAAATCACCCTAGATAGCACTTTTTGGAATGGCACAGAATTTTGGAGTTGCATAGGCATTGCTCCTCACCAATTGAACTTGTCTCAACTCCTTCTCCATACCCTTGACTATTGCGGAAGAACTTGCGGCCATGATCTCAGAAATTTATGTTTTGAAGATGATGAATAGAGTACCTCGACATGTCACACTTCACACTATTCACTTTAAGGTTTCCGACGGCATGCTGAAGAGATCCTCGAGAAAAAATTGCTGAAATCAAGTTCACAAATCCTCAATCGCTCAGTGAGATTCTAAATCCCATGGTAAGAATGAAGAATAAATGGCTCTGTCCTTTTATAGACTCCAAAGGTCAAAGTAGGTCAACATTAAATGTTTTTTCTGTTAGGTTAGTTCCAAACAGCTGTCCATGGCCGACTAACACAACTTGCATACCACTCGGCTAACCATACTCATCCATCACAAAAACTTACTCAGCCAACCATATCAGCTAGGTACACACTAAAGAGCTTAGCCTTAGTGCATACCACTGATGCTTGACACCTATAGTGTAATTTGAATTTTACTTGGTACATGACTTCAAATATGTCTTGGTGGATCTTAACATATGCAGATATGGACTTTGGCACATTTATATGCTAGGAATTGGTGTAAGATATGAAATTTAAATGCAGTTCCTTACATACCTCTTTTGCTTAGTTTGAGATGGTGTGATCACTTGATCCATTGGATTGGGAGACCTTGGCTTCATTAGTTTCACAGTTGCTTGGTTATGTTTTCCTTACCCATGTCTGGTTCATTTGTGCTCTAATTTCCTCAACAGTAGGAGCAGGTACTCTTGTCGTGCACTCTCTCTTAGTATGAAAAATTATCAAACAACTAAAGCAAACTAGGATTCCATTCATCAACCTCTTAGATATTCCTCTGAAATGTGTCTTTATGTAGTCTTCAGATGCATGCCATATTCTTCACAATAATGACAACTTTCCCTGGTGTTATAATCCTAATTGTAAGTATTGCCTTTCCTTGGTGCTTTTTCTTGTGTCTTTGATGTCCATTGTTGTTTAGCATTAGATCTACAATCTTGTGCCTTATGTCCAAATTTTTGACAGTTTTAACAATATCCATTGATTCTCGGTGTGGAAGGTGCATCATTTTCCTTAGCCCAACATTCATGTGCTTTATGTCCAAACTTCTTATAGTTAAAGAAATAACCACTGAACTTGTGTTTAGGATTGGACTTACCATTCTTTCTTCAGCAGATGTTTGTTGTGTGTCCTAATTTTCCATAGTGGTGGCATACAGGTTTGTTGTTCTTTGTCTTTGCATTCCTCTTTTTGCCAATCTTAGATTATTCTCCTTTATCAGTAGATGTATGTTGTTCAATGTGGCCTAACCCAGAAGAATATTTTGATCTCCTTGATGCTTCCATCAAGTTCTCAAAATGAGTCAAAGCTTCATTAGGTGTGTTCAACCTTTCATTCAGTTCTTTCCTAGATCTCAATTCATCCTTCAATTGACTGTTCTCAAATCTCAGATTCATTATTTCCATGTCTTTCTAACAGATCTCCTGATTTGCAAGTATTAGTTGATTAACCATGTCAACCTAATTATTTGTCATTATTTATACATCATGTGTCCTTTCATCAAGTCTGACAGTCATTATTCTTTTATCTTCTTCAACCATAGCTTTGTCATCTTCAGCTTTCTTCTTTTGTTCCACTACTTCACATAGTCTTACTGTCTACATTTCTTGTTCTCTTTTCAGGTTTATGACTTCTTCACATAGTACATTGTTCCTTTCTAGTAGATCTGCAATTGCTGCATCACTCTCAGTAGAATCTCCATTCTAAAATAGATTTGCAGTGTCTTCTTCCTGATAATGAGTATCATTCATTTGTTTGGCCAAATCTTTCCTAGTTTTCAATGACTTCCTCAATTCCTATCTAGCTGTCTCAAGCTGATGTAATGCTAGCTGAATTTCAATCTTGTTATTCTCAATGAATTTACCCAATTTGTAAATCGCCATCTCCAGATCTGTACTCTCAAGCTGATTAAAACCTTTTGTAGGAGAATTGAGCTTTGATACCAATTGTCATAAATACAATATTGGGAAAGCAAGATATTGAGAGGCGGGAGGGGGTGAATCAGATCTTGAAATTTAATCACTTAGAACTAACTGATCCACATTCATACATATATGAAATTAATCTAACAACTATTAGTATTCACAACATGAAATAAATAACTCATGACACATAATTTTGGTAACCCAGAAACCCAAATAGGTAAAACTGGGGTGGGGATGACACCCACAAATTCTTCACTACTGCAGAAATAAAGTGTGCCTATTAGGGATACAAAAGTTAGATCACTACTGGTGATCTACCTAGTTAAAGGTCTCCCTGGTTAAGAGCTAAAGATCATTACAATATACCTTGTGAGAGGATTTCAACTTACAACAAAGTAAGCACTTGGCTAAGAGATTTAGAAAGGTATGCTAGAACCACTTTGTTAAGAGATTTCACCTGATATAGTTGTTATAATGTCTCGAGATATGATCCTTCGATGTGCACTCTGATGCTAATAACGGATCTCCTCTTTCCAATACCTTTTCTGATCTTATAATCTGATATGTCTTTACTCTGTTGTTCACTGCTCTGACACTCTGCTAGATATATGCTTCTTCCTTAAAATAATTCTTAGCGCATCTCTTTGTACACATACAGTCTTTTCCCTCGTACACTTTAGGGTTTAAGAAGCAATCTTAATATACTTTATGAATCTGGCGATTAGATCTAGATCAACAATCAGGATCAAAAGATTATGCCACTTAGGCATTCCAATATTTTTATTGGCGCCATGCCACGCATAGGATAAAACAATTAAATGCATAATTAACTCCATTGAAATCATTAAATGTGTGAACAAGTCAGCCCAAAATAGTTTACCTACAACTTTGTGTCATTCCTGACATGTATGTCAAAACTGTCTTGCTCAACACTTAAGTCTCTGGTGCTCAGCATGAACATGATCAACTTTTTCTTGATTGTCGAGTCACTCAGCAACCATAAATCTGCTCAGCAATGACTATGCTAGATAGCTTGGCCTATAGTGGATAGTTATGCCTATACTAAATAGCTCAGTCGCAATGATGACCAGCTAACCTACCTGGATAAATGACTAAGTGTGGGACACTAATGATCAACAAAACTTAGATATCAACATATTCTAGGATGATGTAGGTTGTATTTCTCACAGAAAAATATGAAGCATTTGATAAGTTCAATATTTTCAAAGAAAAAGTTGAGAATGAATCAGATCTTAAGATAAAATGTTTGAGGTCAGACAGAGTTGGAGAGTTTACATAATATTTTTTCAATTCTTACTACAAAAAGTATGGGATATACAAACAGACTTATGCTCCTAGAACACCTTAGTAGAATGGGATACCATAAAGAAGAAATAGAACTATACTGGATATGGCTAGGACAATGTTGCTTGAAGGTAATGTATCTCATATGCACTGGAGAGAAGAATTTAGTACTTCTATCTACACTTTGAAAAAAATTCAGATCAAAGAAGGTATTGATAAGACACCCTATGAACTTTGGTTTGGTTATGCTCCTGCTATAAAATATTACAAAATATTTGGTAGCAAGTGTTATATCAAAAGACATGATGAAATTAGAAATTTTGATGGTAGAAGTGATGAATTAATTTTCCATGGCTATTCTACTAATAGAAAGGCTTATAGATGTTTCAATCTAAGATTGATAAAAATAGTTGAAAGTGCTAATGTGAAAATTGAAGAGAGGATTCAGATTCAGATCCTAAAGAATGAGGGGAATACTAAAAATTCAAGACACAAAAAAAATCTTGAGATTGATAATGAAATCCAAAAAAAATTTGATGAGCCTATAGATCTCCCAAAAACACCAAGGTGTGTTAAGATGAATCATCCTAAGAATTATATTATTGGTGATGTTAATAAGGGCATGATGACAAGGTCTAAAGATAGAAATGAGATTTTTTTGATTTCACAAGTAGAACCTAGGACTACTAATGAAGCATGTATAGATGAATCTTGGACTAAAGAAATGGAGGAGGAATTAGATCAGATAGACAAAAAAACACTTGGAAATTGGTTCCTAGACCTAAGAAAAAGAATGTAATTGAACTAAATGGATCTTTAGAAACAAAATGAATGAAGAAGGCATGGTTGTGAGGAAAAAAGATAGACTTGTCTGCAAGAACTATTCAAAAAAAGAAGGTATAGACTTTGAAGAAACATTTTCACATGTTGTGAGGTTAGAGGTAGTGAGATTGTTCCTTACTTATGCAGCACATAAAGACTTTAAGGTATATCAGATGGATGTGAAGTCTGCATTTATGAATGGTGAACTAGAAGAGGTCTACATTGAGTAGAATAATATTTTTCCTTTGATAGATAATGAGGACATGGTTTGCATATTGAAGAAGGCATTGTATGGACTGAAACAAGTTTCTAGAGCTTGGTATGCTCGATTAGACAAGTATTTTCTACATCTTGGTTTCAGAAAAGGTAGCACAGATAGAAATTTGTATTTGAGAACTTTTGAAGCTGAAATATTGATTGTTCAAGTCTTTTTGGATGATATAATCTTTGGAGGCAATGATGAAATGAGTAGAAAATTTTCTGAAGAAATGAAAAGTGAATTTGTAATGTCTCTGATTGGTGAAATGATGTTCTTTCTTGGTTTGCAAATTACTCAAAGTAAACATCAAATTTTTATTTCTCAAACCCAATATCTTAAGGATTTTCCAAAGAAGTTTGGAATGGAAGATTGTAAACCTATTGGAACACCTTTCATTACTAGATGAAAACTTTCCATAATGAAGAATATGGTGTGATAAAAACCTAAAAGGAAATAAAAAAATATGTGCTTGCAAGACAGTTGTTGAAGCTTTCCATAATGAATAATATGGTGGGATGAAATTCCTTGAATGCTAAAAACTTGCTCCTTGAATGCTTAAATGTGAAATTGTAGTTGATAACTCCTTTTTCACTTGAGTGTTTGTAAAATGAGATATAGTATCTTTTTTATACATCTACCAACCATTTTGGAGTGTAAAACTTGATGAATACTGATGCAAGTTTAAAATCCCCACTAAAACAGTGTAACCATTGAGTCGGATCAATTTAGGGATAATCAACAAGGAGTGGGGTGCCATAATTGGCCCACTCCCAAGAGCACGGAACCCTTGGTGCCTTGGTCCTCGCAATGCAGCCTCAAATTGGGACCTGATATCTTATTTGGAGAAAAGAAGCTGGAATTAAATATGAAACTAAGCTAGGAAAGAAGGATTGGATATGAGAGGCCATATA
Organism: Thuja plicata; assembly: GCA_018584345.1. Classification (NCBI taxonomy): domain Eukaryota; kingdom Viridiplantae; phylum Streptophyta; class Pinopsida; order Cupressales; family Cupressaceae; genus Thuja; species Thuja plicata. The sequence continues at coordinate 2,332,826 of MU223992.1, read as the reverse complement.
TGCTAAAAATAGGGCTATCTAAGAAATAGATTGCATGGGGATTAAATTTATGATTCTATAATAGAATAACTACATGAAATAAATTAGCTGAATAACTACATTTACCTCCCNTTTTCCCCCCCCCCCCCCCCCCCTCTTTGTTGGAAATGGGCTTAATGTCTACATGAAAGAATAAAAGGATATGAAAATAATTTTTGAAATGAACGTGTTAAAGTATATTAAATAATAAGAAATATCATTTTCCATCATCTATATATTTTAGAAAATCTATTTGATTGAAATTATATAAAAAAAAATTAGTAAGGTTTGGATTATATGTTAGAATAGATTTGTGACTTAGGAAAGATAGATTAGTACATAGTTTATAATATATAAATAGGATCCTAGTAAAAGTGGTATAAAAATAAAGGAGATAAGCTTGGAAAAAAATATGAAGTGTTGTAAACATATTGCAAGGGCCAAAATGATTAGCACAAAAAAAAATTATTTTAGGACAAAAAATGGTATAAGGGCCATACATTTGGTTGAGGGATAATAATGAAACTAGTATATGGATTAAGGAGATAGATACCAAAAATAATAATCAAAAAAATGGGTAAAAGTAAAAACCTTTGTGGCCGAGTAAAATTCAACTGAGTAGACTCTGGTCGAGCAAGATTCGGTCAAAAACACATGGGACCATGTGCCGCCTACATCGAGGATAGGTGGTAGGGGGTTTTCGTTTGAGTCACACTCGACCGAGACTGACTCGGCCTAAAACCCCAAATATAAAACCTCATCGCACCTTTTTAGACCCTCATTTTCATAGTACAAGCTTGCTGGAGCGGGAGAGGAGCTAAGGGGGTACTCGACCAAATACAAGGTAGGGGTCCATTACTTTTTTTTCTTTTTTTAAAATGTTTTTGTATTGTTATTTATATAATAGATATTTTTTAATGTTTTATTATTGAAAAAATGTTTATTTTTAAAAAATTTTAGTAATTTGTTTAGGTTACTTTTAAATTTAATGTTTAGGGTAAATTATTTAGATTAAATGGTTAAATTTAATGTTTTAAATGTTATATTATTACAATAGAAAACTATAGTAAATGGTACAATAGAAAAATTATACTCATGTCCTATATAACCAAACCCCTACACCCTCCCTTCAACATTAAAAAAAAAACACTTTCCAAAAACAACACCTATGATACAAACCCCATGAACACTTTCCAAAACAAACATCTTACCAAATCAACATTCTACTTACCAAAACATTAATACAGTCACACATCAATAATACCAAGGAACTAATCAACACCAAGCATACACACCACCTCAAACCAAACATCACAATTCATGTATCATCATCAATACAAAAAATTATTAACCCATTCACAAATTGATTGCAATAACACAACAACAATGACATACCATATACTCAAAAAATTTTAAGAAGCTCTATTATGATTCAATCATATCCTAAGTAACCATATTTCCACATTGGAGGACATAACTTGAGTTCTTCTTCCCTAATCACATTGTGAACCTTCACATCTCAATCATGTTCTAACGGTTATGATAGTGTCTTTTCCATATTATTAGTTATATGACATGTGCACTAACCTTTTTCATCTTCCTTAGGAACTTATTATCCTATTGGCACCAAAGTGTGTTGATTCTTGTAATCCCCAAAAACGCAACATTTTTTTTTTCTAAAACAAATATAACATACCATTTTAACCTAATCAGGAATTCATGGTTCTACTAATTATAATATTTATCAATAACACAAGATGGAAATGGAGCAACTTTAAACATTATCCTTTAATAGTATTCAAATGACAATCATACGAAGATGTTGCATACCTGA